>MU940343.1:0-26455 GCA_036418165.1 Cooperia oncophora
TTCTTCTCTTTCCGCCAGTTCTCGTCAAAACTCTGGCTCGACTCTTCACGCGCTACCTGTCGGAATGCAAGGTACCCACCTCGTGGAAAACCAGCAAGACTGTGTTGCTGTACAAGAAGGGAGACCTGTACGACATTGGCAATTATCGCCCAATCTGCCTGCTGTCTGTAGTCTACAAACTTTTCACACGAGTCATCCCTGAATAGGATTGCGTAAAGCACCTAGACGGAAGGAACAGCCACTGTGAGCAAGCAGCGGTTTCCGAAGAGCGGATTCAGCAACGAGTCGATCACATCCCAGCAGTAAGACGCAAGCTCATTGAAGTATCGCGAGAGTACAAGATGCCGTTATGTCTCACGTTTATCGACTTGAAGAAAGCCTTCGACTCCGTTGAGACAGAAGCGGTTATCGAAGCCCTGGGCAACCAGGGTATTCCTACTCAGTACATCAGGATTCTTCGTGAGCTCTACAGCAACTTCACGACCAAGATTTCACCATTCAGGAGATCATCATTGATGTCAAGAGAGGGGTCCGACAGGGCGACACCATCTCGCCCAAGCTCTTCAGCGCCTCTCTCGAGAACGTCATGCGTCAACTGGAATGGGAAGACATGGGAGTGAAGATCGACGGTCGGCAACTACACCATCTCCGCTTTGCTGACGACATCGTTTTGATAACGCCAAACATCGAGCAAAAGGGAACGTAATGCTGGCTGAATTCGCAGCGCGGGAGAATCAGGGTGCTATTCGGCTGGAAATCTAACGAAGAACGGATGGTTCATCGAGAAACGGATTGCTTTACTCTGAATGCCTCCATTCACGCTCAACGGAAGCGACGCATTCTCTGATTGCTCTAGCTCTGTGTACCTAGGTCGTGAAATCAATATGATGAATGACCTAGCTCCAGAGCTGAGCAGGAGGAAGCGAGCGGCTTGGGGAGCCTTCAAGAACATCGAGGGAGTAGCGAAGAAGACGAAGAACACCAAGCTCCGTGCCCACCTCTTCGATTCCGCGGTCCTTCCTGCCTTGACGTACGCCTCAGAGACTTGGACTCTACGAAAGCAGGATGAACATGCGGTCGGTGTTATTCAACGCGCCATCGAAAGGGCGATGCTCGGAGTTTTTCCCGCTACAGGCAAGTGAGAGAGGGAATCCGGAGCTCCGCACTCCGCCACGTTCGAATGATCAAGAGACGCGGGCCTAGGCCGCCGAATTTGCGCGAAGGCTTCGAAGATCAGGTGGCCTGGAACAGCGTCCAGCGTCTTCCGACGAGGACGACCGCTGGACCAGAGCTGTCACCGACTGGATTCCACGGGATGTCAAGCGAACGCCTGGAAGACCGCCTACGCGATGGTCAGACTTCTTCGTGAAAGCTCTGAACGAATGGTATGAAGTTCATCGTGTCCCTCGAGCTGAAAGAGTTCATTGGGCAACTCTTGCACGTTGCAGGGACGAATGGAGACGTTACTGGCGCCCGCTCGAGGAACTCGATGATCAACGGGAGCACAGGTGAGGTGAGGTGATACTCCGCCCCATGTGAAACGCGGTCCCATCTGCTACTGCACCACCTCCACCTCGCCTTCTCCACTTCCCAGGTATGAAGGGATTTATTAACTGTATTATCGAGATCATTGCCCTCTTTGACGGTGTCGGTACTGACACCTCGAGCACTTATGTATGAGCACTGGTAAGATAAAACAAGTAGATTACCAAAAGCTGAAACAAGAGCCATTTTTTTGGAATACGAATGATCGCCTATTCAAAAACGATTGGGCCGCGTTCATACACGACGAATTTAGAGAAATGTGCAATTTGAGGAAGCAATAAAGTGTACGTGATGATTCGACTAAATGACGTTTGAATCTGTAGATTCCTCGAAAAGTGAGAAATGGCGTCACTAACAGCAAAGACTAGATAGGAATCTCCCGGAACCTCTGATTTCGCAGAATCGTCATTTCTTCAAATCGATACGTAGACTCTCTTTTTTCCAGCAGATTCGTCATTTTCTCAAAGTCACTGACGGCTTCTGAGTCGAAGCCGTACTGAGACTAAGAAGCAAGGCGTTGCTGTTTTTTCCCCACAAATGCCAATGCAATCTTCCGGTGCATTCACGTAGAATTTTTTACTTATTTGAATAATGATGTCCGAATAATTAATCTCATTGGATATTAATTGGCGCAGCTTTATTAATTAGAACTTCGGGCATTAGAAGTGGGATGTATAGTGTACTTCCATTCGAAGAGAGAATTGAAAATGCAACAGCTGATGGATTAGCAAAAAAAGTACTTCAGCTGAAAATCAGCAGAAAAAATATCGAGCACTCACTAGTACATGTGAAAACAGAGCACATCATTGTTCCCCATTCCCCAAAAGGGGGGGGGGTAGTATTTGGTCGCTGGTAGGGTTGTAACAACCCACTAAAAAAGGGGGAAGGAGGTTGTACAGACTCGACCAAAATCCCAACTAGTGATGTGCCCTGCGGTGAAAATTAATGGACCTTTACGGGGGCCTGCGAAGAGACGTCCATGCATTCATTTAAGTATCAGACAAACTTGAAGTGGAGAAAAATAATCACTAGCGCGAAGTGCTGCCATAAATTTTGGGGGCCCTGTAATGCTTATACTAGTTACCCTATTTTCTGCGGTAGGCTAATTCCGCAGAGTCGCACGCGACAACGCGCGCGAAAAGTTGTAGACAGAGCAATAATTTTCCAGCATTTTTCGCATAATTTGATCTTCCAACTGGTTCTCGAGCACCTTCTACAGAATACAGGTCATGAGTATAGATAAGAACAAAACAAAAAAAATGAAGTTGAGGAAGAAGCGTTTGTGGCGTTTGAAGCGAAGCAAGCTAACGAGGCGTTATTTCCCAACGATAACGTATTCCGCATTCACAGTTCAGAGAAGGGTTGGAACATGAATTTGTGAATTTTCATTGATCCCAGTGGTAAAAAATAAACAGCTGTGGTCATCAGAAGTGCCTTCAATAAGCACAATTTCGCACAAGGAGCCTTCTTAATGTCCTTCTAGCACCTGTCCCTCCATGTTATTGAATTTTAATCCCATACGATGAATTTTTCACACATAACCAACAGATGAAAGCAGTTAAAATTATGAGGTGGAGTGTAAACAAGAGACTTGTCAAAATGTACCCCGAAAGTGAACTAAAAAACGAAATGCAATATAAAATATAAAGTTGGCTACGTCGTTGTTAACACGAGGAAGAAGCACTTCCCACATCCCATCGATGGAGTGGGCGTGGCTGCGTGTGTACTTTACTCGAGTATGGCCAAGGATACGTTGTTCGCGGGATATTTCCATTTGGTGAAAGTGTTATCCTATCTTGTACTGGACAAAATCATTGTTGCAGCTGTTCTAAACTGCTGTATCCCTCCGAAGGCGCAGCTGCCATCACGTTCAAAGAAAGTACGCTTACGGACCCCCATCTCTGGGATGTGAGGTGTAGATGTGTGCGTTCCAGCCTCCGTAGCGAACCTAGTTCCGAGAAAGAAAACTCAAAATTTGGAACGTAAAACGGAAAGCAAACGGGGTGAAATGAACGCGAACTCCATATATTGAGAGGCTTTACAAACAGGGCACGGCCTGCCACTGGGGGAAATTATCGGGTTTTCGTAGATTTTCCCAACTTCCTGACCTTTTTCCACAACATTTCGCTACGTTCCCCTCTTTTATGGCGTAAGTGACACAAAAACCAACTCTTGCAAAAATCTTCTACAATTTCTCAGACCAGCTACGACTCCCCCCCTCCCCTCCCCAGCGGCCAAATAGGACCGTCTTTCCGCTGGGTACCACGTGGTCTGTTTACAAAGCACCACTGGAGCGAAGGTAGAGATGACTCGCTGACCCCTCTGCTCCTCTATAACATTATTACTGCATTCTACAGTGCAGTTTCATTTTATCTGCGCGACTGTACAAGTGGAAAAGTGGAAAGTTACGAGAAAGTAGAAGTAGAGTGGAATCCGCTGAACGGCGTCGTCACGCCACAGGATGAACAAAAACCTTGCAGGCGCTCATTCGATTAATCCGTTGATCACCAGAGCGGAAAGCGGTAAGGCTGACAGGTGGATTTCTAACATCACAAATTTGGGCTCAATGTAAGCGAACAAAAACTCCACCTCACATGAAAAGGCAATGCTTTCCTCATGACAATGCTATTATCTTTCATATTTTTATGTCATTTTTTCATGTTATCAGTGTATACTCTTTATCCCTGAGACGGGGTAGGCGTGGCATTCGAACATGGCACGGAACTGGTTACTCGTGGGATATTAAATTTCAGACAACCGCCATCTTGTTCTTTGTTGGAAAAAGACGTGACCACATTTGGGTCAAAATGAAAATGTCTTTCCAAGAGCACAGCCACCACGACGTTTAGTTGAAGTACGCAGCCACGCCTACCTCATCTCAGGGATTTCGAGTGTATATATACCAGTCGGATCGCCCGGCTGACGCCGAGCTCTCCTCCTTCTCTCTGCTCGGCTTCGCCGAGCTGGCCTGGCTTCGCCAGGCGCGCTCCATAATGGGGAACGGAACTCTTTCAATCACTGCGTTGCTCATACAGCTCTGTATTGGTACAATCATAACAGATAGAGCAACCCTGCGGATCCTGCGTTCCATAGTAAACGCTTATACTTGCGGTCCGCGCCATAACGGCCATACAACACACAGACAGGGTACAGCATCCTTGTGTGAAACACATGAGGTACTGAGGAGGGGGGTCGTATTTGGGGTGGGGATTTTTTTCTCCTAGAAAAGTGGGGGTTGTATTGATTTTTTGTTTTATATGCACTATATGCATTCTGTACGCCCGTGGGATATACGTTTCATAGTTATTGTGTGCCCCCCCCCCCCCGACATCGACATTAAATCTCTATGATTTGAGAGCGTGAACCGCCTTGAACAGCGACGACGACTGCAACCTCCATTATCAGCCCCTATCAGTAGTTATCGCTTCTAGTCACCCACGGTTGATGTTCCCAACTCACTCTCTATATCACTTGCTGAAACGCACGCCTCGCTGATACTGTGACCTGCGCTATGAATACGATGACCTCACTATTCTAACGTCCCTTATCGAATCTTATCAGCAGCTCACAAATCTTTATTACCCACCAATAATGATTTTGGCCCTCATCCTATATCATATCTCGAAATCAAGAGCTGACTGCTGCTGTGACCTGCGCTGTGAATATGGTAACCTTTTCCTTCTAACGCCCCTTATCGAATCTTATCAGCAGCTTACAGTTTTTGTGACCCACTAATGATGTTCTTGGACTATCCTCTATATCATATCTTAAAATCGAGAGCAGGCTGATGCTGTCACTTGCGTTATGATTATAGTGACCTTCTCCTTCTACAGCCCCTTATCGAATCTTATCAATTGATATAACTTCCTGTCACCTACCAATAGTGTTCCCGTCACACCCCGTACATCACTTCTTGAAATCATTGTCTCACTGCTACTGGGACAGGCGCTATGAATTTCGTGACACACAGACAGACGCACACACAAACATACACACACACGGACAGACATACTTAGCGGAATTATATAGAGTAGGATTTTTCGCCACCGTTCTTTTTTCCGCCTTAATGGATTGTTCGTTTCATGAAAAAGCCGCTGTCATTCAGGGCGCATACTCGCGTTGTAGAGAATATTTTCCAAACATGCCTCACCTCATTAATTTTTACGACCTCTGTTTCATAAATTATCTGCCCTCTGTCATATGTGCTTCCAAGGGAACGTGGGAGGGGTAGACACCTTCTACGCATTACAGATTAGAAATAATAGGGTCAACACGAACACGACTCCTTCCCCTTCGCCTTAATACGGCATTCGAAGTGTTTTACACAAAGGTGATGCGCACTGTGATCAAATAATTTTTGGAATGCGCCACGCATAAGTCTTCCATTCAGAGTTGCGGTGGTGTCTATCTTGCCTATACAATGACAATGATTGAAAGGCAGCCGACGTAAATAAAGACGTTTTAATGTGAAAACATGAAGGGGCAAGAAAGAAGAAAGAAGAGAAAGTAGCCAAGAAGTTCTTATAGGAAACTACTCCAAAATAAAAAAAGGAGTGCAAAACTTCAGGCAAAACTCTTTCTTCCCTTGAATATTTCGGAACCTATAAAACACTTATTCAGCGATCTGGGCCCCAGTTTTGTTGGTATGGAGTGGCTACCCTCAAATGAGTCCCGCCTCAAAGTAATAACTCCGATTAGTGACTTTCTTTCACTAGTATGGAGTAGTACGAAACAGTGAGTTCAGATTACAGGTTCAGAACAACACAATACGTTTTTTTTCGTTTTTAGACAAAGTCAACGCTTTCGTGAAGTCTTCAGAAGTTTTAACCATTCGCATCTGTCCCGCCCCCCATGCTTGTGGGGGTATTTGTTAGCCTAATGTCACATAAAGTTAACGGCAGAGGTAACGATCCGGGAGCGTCCTCGGCGCTCCCGGATCGTTAACAAAGCGGAATGGCAATTTCCAGATTTTTCTGAATTTTAAGACTTTTCAGAAGAGAAGGAGGGATTCAAATAGAAAAAAAGCCATAGTCGGGATTAGAGTGGGATGGAAGACATTGGAAGGTGGAAACTCAACTATTCCAACGAGTTTAGCCACCTTTTGAGCTACTAAGAAGGGCAAGATTGAGAAAGTGACCATCAGCAAAAGCTGCTTACACGTTGTAAAGAGTTGGATTGAAGGTCCCGTGTAGGTTAGCCTAGCGCTTCATCATTTAATGGTCCCATATGGCTTGTTTTCAAGAGTGCAATTTGGTTCCAGATTCGTTATTGAGGGCAAATGCACTGCACTGAATGCCGGTGGCCAAAACTCATTAGTATGGCAAGTGTGTGACGTTATTACGTATTCGAATTTTCAAGGATTTTATTTCTCATACTGCCAGAAAGTATGAGCAAATTGTCTTTGGGATCTGCTTTAGCGAAGAGTTCGTCAAGAAAAGTGAAAGGAGAATAAAGAGCGATACCCCCGGGAGCTTGTGGTTTGTACTGGCGAAGGGAGAGGAGTTCACTGATAAAACGAATTCAGTCATGCAGAAGGAACCAGCTCTTCAGTGAAGCATGAAGTCAAAGTGGATGCCCAGGTATTGACTCGAGCACCCACCCTCGCATAGATTATGAGTGTTCTTATTATTCTGTCTTCACTAATAAAGTCTATTGAGAGGAAAAAATCAATAGTGCCAAGGGACAAATTAAGCCAAAAAAAGGAACAGACAAACCAACGGCGAGCGGACTCCACAAAGCAAAGCATTTCCTGCACTTGTCTTTGACTCAAAAGTTCCGGAAGCAAATGGGTGGAGCACAAAAATAAAAAAGCGCCATAGAAAGGATTTCGAACGAGGCGTAATGTCTACGGAGGCGGAAAAGTAAAGACATGAGCAAAGAATGAAACGACTGCAAAGGAAGCTACCAAAACAGCCAAACAAGCCTAACGCTCTAATTTTATTACCCTTTTTCCGGATATGAGACACACCTCCAGCCAGATCGGTTGAGTCGCGGGGAAGAAAATACGTTTTTCAGCTGTATTTCTCTAAACTGCGGTAGCGAAAAACGAACTTGGAACAGGCCAACGTTGTGCGCTTTCTAATAGTCAATCGGACTTCCTTGGACTACATGGAAGTTTTGGTTTCTTCAAGGCAGTTGGCACGACTAATTCCAAAGACGAGGAATTGATACGCCTGGCAGTACGGAATTCCGCGCCCTTGAGCAGACTCTGCGGAGCACTTTTTCCAAGAAGGTTGCCCCTATAGCGCCTATCAAGATGCGACATACCGTGCGCGACGTCCACCGCGCCCGCCCGCCCACAAATGGACGACCGTGCTGATGCTCGTATTGCTTCATTTGCGAAGTAAAATATGAAGCGAAGGGATTGACATGAAGCGGCCGCGGTGCTGCATGGATATATGAGTACATACATGCCGTATCTACCGTAGCGGTTATTGGCACGATGCCAACGGGAAACTCGTCCGAAATTGCTTCTTGAGTCATTAAGAACGAAGGCTTTTCTTCGCAGGTTTTTGACCGTTTCACTTCGTTTTTCGAGATTTTCCCGCTATATGCATTGATGGTCAATGAAGCTCGAATACGAATTACAAGGTCCGCGTAGCTTAACGGTGGAGAAAAAACTGTCCAAAAAGGCCTGTATAGAATTCCCTTTTAATTCCATTTTGAACGTGCATACACTGAAGGGAAGGCATATGAAAATGACTTCACACTTACTGTTACCATAATGATATCAGCTCTTCTCCTTAATCACCTCACACTCACCACTCGAGAAGTAGGGAGCTACATAGTAGAGGGGCTACTAGCTACTAGGTGGTAGACAATTATCATTTTCGATACCGGTGCTAGGTGTACCACAAAACCGGTCACTGACTTACGTAAAGCTCCAGAACAGACCGTGCAATACGCATACCATTTCATTTACCACACAGCTACTGTATGATGGTGGGGACATCTTTGGTAGTATCACTCAACTTTTATGCGGAGATGACAGTCAAGACAATCGTAACTTTGCCGTAGGGCGCAATTTTGGTATATCACCAATCTTTTATTTGGAGGATGACAAGTTCAAAACAATCGTAATCTGCTGCTCGGTCGCGAGCGGCGGATGGGCGCGACGCCCTTAGACTCGATTGACCTGGAGCGCAGAACTTCATGTAGATATAGCATCGTAGACATTCATGGCTTTTTAGTTATACCTTCGTTCCGTCGCCATCTACAGCTCTATATTTAGAAAAAATCGATAGCTGCGCCTCGTGCGACGTCGCACGCGTCGCTCACCAGCGCGACGGTATGGTTGTCTGGTCACAACTCAACAAATATAGAAAAAGGATAGAGAAGAAGAATGAAATGGCAAGATTCGCGCGATCCAAACGTTTGTCAGGAAAAAAACGCAGCAAGCCGCCTCAAAAGGCGAATGCGCACATCCATCATTCGAGAAATAAAGTGCAGTGAAGTCTCCTCTAAAAAGTGTGACACACGACGAATTAGCCTTGTTTGCATTCGGCAATGCTTGGGAAGCCTTGTCGGACAGAAAAAAAACAAGGCAGTGTTGAAGACTGTCACATAGCCGTTGGCACGTAAGGAGCAGGATAGGAACAGCTTCAGTGAAGGGGTCAAGTATGATTCAACTGGTCTTTAAAATCAGTCAATAATCAGATTCGTACTGAGCTGAAAAATTTACTTCTTGAATGTCGACCTGTAAGAAGCAACGTTTGTACACCTTTCTATCTATGGATCCCGAGCGCATCTTTGTAGTGTGGCGTCATCCCAAGGGTTCTGCCTAAAGAAGGGAAATTCATTTTTGTTGAAGAATCTTAAATGTGAAATCCAGCTCAATACGTATCTTAGAGATAGCTTTGATAGGCGACTGCCGTTTGCGACCATTACCCCGTCGGATGCATGCTGAATTTATCGCACCATGTGGAATGCCCCAACAGCTCCCAATTTCGCCGCTCAAGCACCCTATTAAGACTTCATCAAGTCATTGAATGCAACCATAAGTGCACGAATTTATTGGTTTTTGTGACGATTTTCGGAAATAGACCCATGGTGACATATTAGCATGAAGCAATAGATAGCCTGCCAGGCCAACAAACAGTGCCAATGCGAATTTCAGATTCCTAGCGCAGTACTGCTGATATGGCGCTTACCCTAACCTCATCATAGGAGAGCTGACGGCACTCGGCTTGGATAGCAGGATAGTGATCGGAAAGTGGGACTTCTGTAAACACAATCCAGGTACGCCATCTGTGCGGAACCGGGCCTGCCACCGTGCCTTCCACTGTGAATTTACTTTTGCAAGACCTTCACGTGGGGCACACCAATCAGACATCGTGCTCAGCCCGGCTCCGTCCATACACCAGCCGATGTACAAGTCAGTGTTCTTACTCTCCCAGACAAAACTGGTACCAATTAACCGTCTTCGGAGGCTTGGTTGGCCGAGCGCGCAACCCACACGATGATTGATCCTGACGTGCCCGTGTACATCGCACTGAACTCCTCACCTCTTAACACAGGAAGAGGCAGCGATGAAAAAGCAGAACTGAAAGGATACAAGCCTATCAGCGTGAGAGTAGAACCGTCTTTGAGACTCTAGAGTTCGTTAAGGCGCAGGCTCATTCAGAAAAAAAAAAAAAAACACATTTCGTGCAAAGGACGACTGGCGAGCAAACGAGGGAGCACGAATGCAGCGCTGCCCAGGGTGGAGAAGTGGCCGCACCAACAAAAAACCTAGGAAGCCAGTTATAAGGCAAGTTGCCCCTAAAAACTGCACAGAGCAAGCATCAAGTGGCTTAGAAAAAGTCTTCCAAGTCTGAATCTGACGGTTTCCTCTGTGATTGACAGGCCTAGTAAAGGAATCAGAAAAAGGGAAAGTTTCTATCATGGAAGATTCTCTTTGCATGCCGACACGCATCTCCCAAAAAATGACGTTCGTAAGCAAAAAGCCTGATGCAGTGAGGTCGGGTTTACGAGGCAATTGATTGACGTACGTCATCGGCCTGAATTTCATTGCAAAAAGAGAAGACATTATGAAAAGAGGATCGTCAGATGTGACAGATGTGGTGGGGGGCCCTTCCTGCTCCGCCTAACAGTGTGACACAAAATCCCCCCTTTCCCAATATTTGCGATTCATATGTTCAAAATGCGCAAAGTCATGCAAACAGTAATAGTAATCAAGAAAACGAAGAGAGTCTAGGGATGGGCACTGAGACGATAAACACTAAGCGTTCCACCAGCACAGAGTGCCTCGTGCCGATTTAGCTAAAGTCAACATGACGCCACACGCTGAATGTCAGCACAATCGCTTCCACACCACTTTCAAAAGTTTTGCAAAAAATTTTATTGCAGAAGAACCTCTGGTCGAAACCCATTGACTCAAGCAAGCCATTGCGCTGGCTAATTCGCACTTTGCCGCCACATATATCATATGCTGGCAGCGATCTACATGCTCTGGATAACCACAAGGTACATTGTTTCACTCCCGCCCCAAGGGGAGCTCAGAGCGAACTAAATAGCAACTCGCCTATTTATAAATTCACAGGAATTCAAAGGCAGACGACGAGCATCACTTTTGACACGGCGTCCGCTCAGCGTCAAATTAACCCCGACAGCTAATCACCCGGCACCTGTCAATCGGACTATCCGTACCAGCTCCTGCTAAACTGTGCTAACCACATCGTTATGCGAGGACAAAACACTGATCTGATACACGCACTCGCTAGACTCACGCAATCATCCCAGTAGACCGATAGCATTCCAATGAGCCACTACAATCTTGAATGGAAGAAAGGACGTGCCACATACTCGGAAGACTTCGCACCGGCTTACATCCCTTTATCCTTGAAGTTTTTTTATGATGCATAAACTCGCTATTTTTACGCCATAGCTCGCGTTCCGGAATTAATTCATCAAGGGACTATGCTGGTTAATGGCAAAAGTCGAGCTTACAGGCGGATGAGTCGAGCCCGCACTTGCGCCTTTTCGGGCGACACCGTGCGCGCGCTATCCGTTACCGCCATCAGGGCCGCCTCCCTACCTAAGCTAAGGCCTTTATCCGCTTCTATAGCACTCCGCGTTGACATGGCTGGGCGGTAAAAAATTTGGAACTAGGCGCGCTCTTCTAAAGACCCATGCAGAGGACGTTTTTAACAATTAATCTTAAGCTTCGAAATCCACCTTCTAAAAATTGTTAAGCATTTCGCCTTTATGCCGATATCTAACGATTACGGCTGACCGGCTCACCATGTCAAACGTGTGAGTGCTTATAGGCTACGGCACAAAAGCCGTTAAGCTGAGAGGGTAAAAGCCGGCCCTGATGGTTTGTAACGAATACGCACTTGGACCTTTATCCTTACTTTATGTGGACCTTCAAGACTATCAATGGAAACTGAATGCGTGAAGCTCAGAGGGAATTATCCATTCTGCACCTTCCTTACAATTAGATTCTTGTTTTGTCCTCCCCGACAAGTCTATGATTAGCTTTGAACCAGTCTGGTTGTCTGATTGCCTTCTTGGAAAATTGGAAAGTATTCTCCTTTCCCTGAATGAAATAACATAGGTTCCTCGTACCGCCAACGAAATAAATTTTACGAAACTTTTTGTTCGATTTCAATGTTAGCCTCAAAACCAGAGTTGTAAACAAATAATCTGTTGAATAGGACGCATCGTCGTTGAAAAGCGAGTGGTTAGGATATTCCGTAAACACGAACATCGAACTAATTGGTTTCATCACTCAACGTTCTCTGCATGGGTGTTTGAGCCTCCTGGTTCCAAATTACTCAACCTGGTTCAACGTATTCCCAGTATTACCGTATTACCTGGAAAAAGTTCAGAGAATAGGGTGAAGGTCAACGACTTTGTTCAGCACATTACGGACCGCCGGTTCTGCGAATATCTCGTATCATCTCGTCACTTTAAAATCGATACCCAGTGAATTCACCTGCGTTTTTTCACTTCCTCATGAGATGTATCTATCCCGAACTCAAAAACGTATTTTGATGCCTTTAGAACATGAAACTGATGCCAAATAGACCAGCACGGAGAGAAATGTATGACACATAGACACCAGACGTGAGTGGCGAGAGAGCACATGAAGGAACGAAACGACAAACACTGAGACGGGCGAGGTTACTCGCGCTCTGGACCACTTGACTCGAGCAGCTTACCATAGAACTTTCTGATGCGGGACTGGTTGCAGAGGTCCACACTACATATTTTGCCCACCTGTAGCCTTGACTCGCCCAAAAAATCATGAGATGTTCCATAAAGATGACGATTTAGAAGGCACTTGCCTACGATAAGAAAATCGGAGTACCAGCAAGTCTGTGGACAAGGTTTTGCATGATAAGTATATTACAATAAATGAGAAAGGACTATGAAACTAGATATCAGGAAAGTGCATGAGCTTCTGGCAATTTTCCATAAGAATTGTACTAATTTTTCTAATATTATTGTTATCAGAAAAAACCACAGCAATATAAAGCTGTGCGAAAACACGCCATTTTTTGCGCGTTCTTGCTGTTGGGAGATCTCAAAGAATAGAATGGCAAACGAGGAAGATCCTTGGCGGCGGATTATATATATTTTCCAGCTTATCTCTGAGGTGTGTTTCTTCATCAAGGCGTTTTTTAAGGGTGGGAGAGGATCCGCCGATTAACTACCAGTGAAAGAAAATAATGCTGACCGACGATTGGGGTCTATGCACCGCCCTGGGACGGAGACCAAACACCCTAAATAATTTTCCCATCGCCACACACAAATCCTTCGCCAGCCACAAGATACAACCATCCTTCTAGAATGCCCCACAATTACATATGTGCCCTATTTCGTGATCCTCGTATCGTCGTTGCACATGACACTTTACCCTGGCAAAACTCTCGCGACATCGAGGTGGGTGGCCCTTAAGGGCCTTGGCGTGATGATGACTCGCCTTTTGCTAGAACAGCACGACATAGGTTTATTTATGAGGGGTCTTTCCAGTGAATGGTTTTATTTGAATAGCTATACGGGGAGCATGATTTCTATAATAGTAATGATGATCTTGAGTCTTGAGCTGAAACAGGAATTGGTTGGTCTCTTAGAAATAATATACAATACGATCATTCACGTCCCACCATCATCTGGGAGGCGCAGGCATTGATTCGCGTGGGGGAAAGGCATCCACCGTGGCTTTACCTTCATTCTCCGAAAGGTAGCTTCCACATTCGGGGGAAGGCTGTCGGGGCACGAAGAGGGGCATTTTGGCACTTCAGCTGGTCTATATTTGCTAGATCGTCATTAAATTACCCAAGTTACACCTTGGCCAACCTGTGAACTCCCAGGAAGCTCAAAAGGGTATAAGCGGGTCCAAGTTTTTTCTGGTTCCAATCCAAGACTGCCTAAGATGGGTCGAGCAATATATGCTAACAACCACTACCCGGCAAGCCGAAATGCGCCTCTAGATCTTAGAGATTTTGATAATTCGCCTCGCAATATCATTGGACCACTAAAAGATGCACCGCTGTCCCTACCTGTATGCCGCCTGGAACGAGCAGTCGCAGCGATTCAGAAAGGAACAGCGAGGACATCGCTGGAACTTGGCAACGCCTGATGAAAGGTCTACCTGACGCAAGTTTGAATACACCATGTACGCTTGGGCTCGGTTTTTGCCCTGTTGGTCCACGGACCTCCTTGTAATCCATTTAAGTATGTTTTCATGTTAAAAAAAATGCAAATCAAGAAACTTGTCAGCTCACCAAACAAAACGGTTGTGTGTGCAGCCGGACCGCCGTGAAACACACATGGTGTGTCAGCGACTTTGTCTCGTCTGCCACGTGTTTTTCATTCGATAATTTGACTTGTCTTTCATGTTCTAATGTTGCCAAAAAAACACGTTCCCACTTACGTAAGGGCCTGTTCTCTATAAACAATTTGAAAGAGGTAAGAAAGTTCTAATGAAAGTGAAATGATGAAGTGATCCAAATGTGCGCGCAGTACGGGGGTCAGCAATGTGTTAAACGGAAATTAAACGGAATACTCGCTCAAAAAAGACTCCCTAGCTTAGACTAGTCCTCCGTTTTCCCAATGGTCCGATAGACAACAGCTCTCTCGAAGCTTCTAGACGCTGCATGCCCCAGTACCTCCTTTGTAAAACTCGAAAACTAGTCTTGATGGCTCACCACTCGTCACTCCTTACCTCCATGTGGATAAGCGCTAATCTGTAGCTCGAGCTAGTCATCATTGGTATGTACATCCAGTTTGAAAGTAGACAGCGTAGCGCACGCATTGGAAGCATCGCTCATTGTTGCCCACTCTACCCTTCGCCGCAGTAAATGTGATCTGTATAGAATAAAAAATTTAGATTTAAGGATGGGCAGCCTCTACCTGGAGATACGCCGAATATTCTACTTCCATTTGAAGGAGCGTACTACAGGGGCTTGGATGCGAGAGCGGCGACGAATGGGCCACGGGCCGCTTAATCAAGGTCGCGGTAGTGTGAAATGGTAGCTGTAGATACGACCCTCCATCCCCTTTTCTCCAGCACCTTCCCTACAGTTTTTCCCACAATTTTCCATTTTCCAGCGGAGGGGGGGAGGGAGGTATTGTATATGCACGGCACCCATAAAGCGAGCAAAATCAGGGCGAAAGAAAGTCAACAGCGGGAAAATTTTTTCCACACACACGGCAAAATTTCTCTTAAACGCATAGACGACCGCCTCGCCCCCCTCTCTCCAACAACCAAAGACGACGGCCCTTCCCAGCGGGACCTACCGAGTAACGACCCCTCCATGAGGCTTTTACACAAGGAAGTGTACCCTGTTTGCCTGGGCCACAGTCGTTCAATACTTCCGAGACTAAGATGTACTTGACGGCTCCCTACCAGAGGTGTTTTAGAGTGAAGCGACTCCAGTTATTGCACGCACAACGGTAAATCAAGTCCTGAGATTTCAACCAGGACAATCAACGGCCTCTAATCGCACAACGTAAGGCAAATCGGTACCAAAACAATCTCAGTGGATGGAAATGTTAACCTGCACATAAGCTGTCTCGCAAGTCCTTGTCCTGGGCAGATTACATTGGAATGCCGCCGCATTTCGAGAGGAAATAGGGTGAGTAGCTCATAGTGAGGAGCGATTAATCAACACATAGTGCTTCGCTTATAAGTCAAGATATAGCATAAAAAAGACTTCACATTTGGCGCGAGGCAGACAGCGATTTCTGGTCTTTGATGGGCCCCGCGGGTGTAGTATTTCACTGTCCTGCTGTAGGTAATTTTTATACGCCAAATTCTAACGTCATGGTTTCGAGATTGAATGGAGCTCTTGCTCGAGGCAACTGCTCCCATAAATCCCTTTAGGCACGCTCATTCGTGACATTCTACTACGAAAAGAAAAAGAAATAGGGCTATTTTATAGAGGTGTGAGCCATATGAAAACGTCACCAGTCAATACCGAACTGGCAAAGCACTTGTGCGTCATTTTCCTAAGTCAAATTTTTGCAGAATCAACGGGGGGGCCGCTTTGTGGAAATGCCATCTAACCTATATATAATGCCTAAGTGTGTCCATGTGTGTGTGCCCGGTGTGTGTGTGTCACGAAATTCATAGCGCCGGTCCCAGTAGCGTTAGGAAGTTAATTCCAAGATATGATATAGGGGTTGGGACAGGAACACTTTTGGTGGGTGACAAGAGGTGATAACTCTTGATAAGCACCATCCGATAAGGGGCCTTAAAAGGGGAGGGTGACCGAAATCGTAGCGCAAGTTGCAGCAGCTGCGGGACCGTGATTTCAAGAAGTGATATACACGGCAGGACGGGAACACTTTTGGTGGGTGACAGGAGGTGATAACACCTGATATGATTTGATAAGGGGCCTTAGACGCCGAGGATCCTTGATTTTCAAAGAGTGATATACATGGCAGGACGGGAACACTTTTGGTGGGTGACAGGAGGTGATAACACTTGATAAGATTCGATAAGGGGCCTTAAAAGGGGAGGGTGACCGAATTCGTGGCAAGTTGCAGCAACTGCGGGACCTTGGTTTCAAGCAGTGATATGCCGTAGATGAGGGGCGCGACAGGAGCTGATAAACATCTGATAAGGTCCGATAAGGGACCTTAGACGTGGGTGTCACCAAATTCTTAGCGCACGTTGCAGCAATCATGGGACATTGATTTCGAGAAGTGTAGGGGAAAGGGGGTGGACATGATGGTGTGTGACAGAAGCTGATAACACCTGATAAGATTTGATAAGGGGACCTTAGACGCGGAGGGTCACCCAATTCCTAACATCGGCTGCAGTGAATTGAGACCGTGGTTCCGAGATGGTATACAGGAGGGACGGGGTGGGTGACAGAATCTAATAACATTTGATAAAGGGGCCTTAGACGCCGTGAGGGCACGCAAAATTCGCAGGCAGTTGCAGGTCTGTGGATCCTGGCTCCAAGAAGTGTATGGGGGAGGTGGCGGACACCCACGTGACGTGATGACGAAGTGACCTGATAAGAAGATGAAAACCTCATGGCATGCGATAATCCGCCACACCGCTTACAGATTGCATATGATCGCAGGTTATCAGGCTTCCAGTAGTTCACACACAACTCGCTCCTGTTATTGACATCATGTACGGCCGCTAAAGCAACTGGAGTTCAGAAGCATGGCGGTTGTTTACTCAGTTGGCATGAACTGCAGCAACTGGCTTTATCACTATGTCTATGACTATCTTTCATCATCAACAATCTGAGAGAGGACCATTCGAAGCGTTTTAACTGCCCCGAATGGCGGGAGTGCAATTGCCAGAAGAAGAAACCTGGCAGTAGTGGAGAACGCATCAAGCGGTCGGATGCTGTCAAACAGGTTGCCGAATTTTCGTGTGAGGGTTATGGAGATTTTTGGTACTAACTCCGAGAAAAGAGTGGACCAAAGGATAGATTTCAGCGCTACTGGGACAACGGTTACAATCCTACCATATATAATCGGCTATGTCCGTGCGTGTGCGTCTAACTCTTTGACACGAATATCATAGCGCCGGTTCAACTTCAACTTCAACTCGCTGATCCAACTTTAACCCATTGCTCGAGCTATTTTCAACTATTTTTCTACATTTTGCTGGAAAATGAACTGTGACGGTTTGGCGTATTTTGCACACTCTACCTCGCCTAAAGAAAGAGTGCCTGGCGAGGCCAGGCCGGCCCGGCGAAGCCGGGCCGTGATAAAGGAGGAAGCACGCAACTGCCGCGTGATCCAAGCTGGTTTTAGCATGACTTGTGGCGGCAATTTCCACATAATCTCTTGCAGGGGTAAAGGTGGTCTATGTCTCAACTGGCTTGCTTATTAGCATACGGTCTTATGCGGGCTGAGCGGCATGGAGAACACAAAAGATAGTGTTTTCGTGTAAAAAATGAAAATTCACAAAAAGAGTTCAAAAAGACCAAGCGAAAAGTTGGAAAGCGAACTGAATAAAGAGATTGAAAATAATCAGCTGCACTCTGTCAAAAAAAGATAATAATGCAGAAATGAAAATGTAACCCCCTTCCTCAGCCCATCACTATCCTCTCAAGATGAAGGCGCTAAACGGCGAACTGGCTAGCACGGAGAAGCCACTTGCCCAGGCCTGATCGCATTCGAATATTTCTACGAGAGTCCTAACGGGATACATGGCGCATTCAAAAAAGGAATGGTCAACACTTATTCTACGAGTCCTAACGGGATACATGGCGCATTCCAAAAAAGGATTGGTCAACATTAGACCTTTATCCCTCAATCCTTCGACTCTGCAAACCCTTAATCCTCGAGAAAGTAGGTGATGGAAAGGCTGCGTTTTCTACAACTTTGACAAGCGCCACGCATTCAATTACCATCTAAAAACTAGGAGACATTGGAATGGTTGTTGCGCATCTACCTGGCGAAACCAGTGAGCGTTTGCACACACGTGTTTCAACCTTCCCAGACAAAAATGCAACGAACGAGGGCCCTAAAAACACAGAAATCTCGCTTGATTCAGGTGGAGATAGATCCGAGACCATGCGCAGCTCTTTCTCCATGACACCATCTCAGAGCTTTAAGGTGATTAGCACATAAAAGAAAGGAAATGTGCATTGCCAGCGATAAACGTCAAAGAGCAAGAGCTGAATCGAGTCGCTAAGGCAACCTTATGAGAGAACGTTATCATAAAAAAACTGGTAAATCCCGAGGCTTGGGAAACTCTAAGGGGCGTGGCAGAGCTGCGCTTTTGCATTACCCGGCTTTTCGATTAATTGACGCGTGCGAATAGCAATCGTTGGTCGATAAAAAATACCCAATTAGGTCGCAAAACCCCAGCGAATCAGCTCCAGCAAGAATACACAGACATCCATTTCAGTTTTAGAAGCAAAGATTGATCCTGGATAGCACTGTTTCAACTGGGAAAATCCCGCAGCTGATCTGCATTCTCGCTCCTAGAAAAGACCAGTTGCAGAAATTTGATTTCTCCAGGCGAGCAGGCCGAAATTGAGAGCGCGTCCTCTCATTTGAGTCGACAGCGAGTCTGGCTCTCAGCAAAGCTCTCATTGTTTGGCTCTGCAGTCAGACTAACGGACGAGTCACAGAAGCGTTCGTCAAGCTCGTGGGGGTCAACTCAGCCGTCCAGCTTATTGATATGTCGAGAGATGTGAGGACGAAGGAGAACCGGCTAGGCAATTCGGCACGCGTAAATATCCATCCGCCCTGTCCAGGCATATAAATGCGTTTGGCATGGCGCATATCAATTGGATGCAGCAAGAACAGAGCCCATCATCGCGATAAAGTGACACAGGTGCCCATGTACGACACTCCACGTTCAGAAAATCTCCAGCTCCCTTAGTTCGTTATCGTCCAGCAGAGATCCGATTCTCTGGATCTTTTTGGCGTTTTTGTAAGAGGCGCTGGGGAGCGTGAGCGTTCAAGACGGGAAAAGAATGGGGTCTAGTGATTCGACAGCATGACGTGGAAAATGCTCGTCTGGTAGACTGTTTACGTTATGAACAGTGGTTGCAGCGAATCCTGGAGTTTTTCTGAAAGAAAGAAGGATCACAGGATCAGATGTATAGTTTTGCGTCACATAACATCGTCACAATCAATGGAATTTTGCTCACATAAATAACTCCTTCACTTCCACGGGCACGAACACTTAATTGAAATATCGGCTCTGCTAGCGAGGTATTCAACCCCGCAGAGTTTCCTCCTCACTTGTTTGGTCCCTCATTGGCGCCTTCACTCTCTTTATAACAAGCTTGTACAATACCGTGAGTGAAACGTAAGAATAGGGCGGACATTGTCTGGAACTTTCTCATTCTAAAGGAGCACTTAGCATCTAGTACAACATATTTTAACCTTAACACCGACACTGTGATATGTATAAGCTCAGCTCACGATATAGAGTAACTTCCTGATTTAATGCCAGTTCTGCGACACACATTTGAGAAACCCAGCTCCTGTGGGCTTGGGTGTCGGTTAGGAGATCCACGTGCAGTGCCTAAAAAGTGTCACTGTGCTTGTTTGAGCGGCGCTCAGGGCCCACCACCATTAAGGAAAAGAAGGAGAAGTGAGAGGGTACATAGAACGAACGGGAAAAATCAACAATTACAAAGAAGTCTTCGCAGTAAGATGCACTTCTTTCCCTCCAGGGACCAGTAGAGGTTTGTTGTTGTTTGTTTGTTCTTGTTTTGTCCTACGCGTCGGAAAAGAAAAGAGGGGGCTGCCGCTATCTTTTCTTGGAGGAAGTTTCAGCGACAACAAAAATGCCAGTGTTGGCTTCCATCTCTTAAGTTGCCACTGTCGAGATGCGACTGAATTTTTGGCGGTCGGTCTTTCCTTTTTCTTTAGTCTCTTACCGGATCTCGTCAGCTGCGATGAAAATGTTCTGCCACCTACCAATAAAGTTCTCGACCAACGTCCTATATCACCTTTCGAAATCGACTTCCTACGGTTGCTGTGACCCGCGCTATGAATTCGGCTATGTTCCTCTCCTCAAAACAATGAAGCATTTTGCGGACATACATAGATATATACATACATGCATACATACATCTGGGAGAAAAACTTGGGGCAAGCCACAATCGCGGCCTATTAGGTTGTTGCATAAGTTCTTATACACGTGTTTGATCCTCTCCTATTTCGTTCGCATGGATGTTGGTATTACGTCATCACGTGCGTGACGTGTACATTATACTCTTTCATTACACTAGCTATCACTCACCGAGCTTGCATTTGCAGTACACAATGTCGCACAATTTGCACTGTGACAAAACGTACCTGCGCCACTGTTTGGTTTTGCTCCACGATTTCGGCTGGAATGCAAAGGAAGCCCATACCAAGCTGGTGGATACATCGGGTGAGGGACAGTATTCTGTTAACATTGAGCGTGCCAAGAATTTGGGTTCGCCAAATTCAAGAAAGGAGACTTTTCTCTCGAAGATGCTCCGAGGTCGGGTCGGCCGATGGAGTGGATTGGAAGTACTACGTTCCACCGTGGAGGAGGCATCCGTAGCCGCACCACCAAGAGAAATGGCGACCGATGCTTACCTTATGGATCATTCGGACGGTTGACTGACTAGAAAAGCTCGGCAAGGTAGCAAAGCTTGGTCGATGGGTCCCACATGAACTGTCCGCTTATGACCTCTCGAGGAGGGTGACCACCTGCACTTCTCTCCTCACTTTCCAAAAGCTTTCACTTTCTCACTCGATGATCACTGGAGATGAGAAGTGGGTCTTCTACGATAACCCTGTGAGGAAGCGGCAGTGGGTCGACAAAGGAGAACAGCCAGAAGCCACCCCAAAGGCCGACCTTCACCCCAAAAAGGTTCTGTCCTGTTGGTGGTCCAGAAGAGGCATGGAGTACTGGAGTTGGGAAGCGCGACAGACGGTATTGACGCTTCCACATACGTGACCCAGCTGCGGAAATTGAAAGATCACGTCGACCGTACTCGTGGAAGGAATGCGGAAATCTACTTCCACCATGACAACGCCCGACCTCACACTGCAAAGGCGACCCAGGCCGAGCTGGAGAAGTACGGATGGCTGATGGTCGCCCACCCTCCCTACAGCCCTGACCTCGCTCCTTCTGACTACTGGCTGTTCAGCCACCTGCAGCGCTCTCTGGACGGAAAAAAGTTCGAAACAAGGATCAGGTCAGAAGGCGCTCGACGACTTCTTCAAGTCCCAGCCTCCGTCGTTCTGGAAGGATGGAATCGACAAGCTGCCTGAGCGCTGGCGTCGAGTAGTGAATGGTGATGGTGCATACCTCTAGTCTCCAAAAAAGTCGTGTATAAGAACTTATGCAATAACCTAATATTATTCAACAGCAATTCGATGGAAAGGCGTAAGACAGTTAGTTAACAGTTCAACAAGGGAAAAAGTAATCACCTTTCTGAATTACTGTTGCTGGCCTACTGCACATGCATTAAAGTCTTTCAGTCATCCGTGGAATTGGCCTCCAAGAGCTTCAAGGCTAATTCACGGATAGTCGCCCTACAAGTCCTCAAAATGTGTAAAATTGCTGCACTCGGGTTGGTGGTCCTTCTTTCCGTTGCCACTCTGATGCTCGAGACACTTTCAGAAACGGGCCTTATTGAGATTTGCGTGAGGCCACTAATGGAATGTCACTTCGCATTCGAATGCCGGTCTTGAATGCGCGGAACCTAGATTTCTCACTGTTTAGTTCATCACATTCAACGTGCCGCGTACAGTATAGAGAATGGCCAGAAAAACAAAGGGGATAGAGCAGCGGACTACTATATACCATTTGGAAGCTAGTACCTTAAGCTGTGTATCTGTGAAATTTGGCGAACCTAGCCCCAGAAGAAGTTCTCGAGAAATTGAAAAGAAGCCCGAGTGGTGAAAATCGGCGCCGGTTTTTCAAATCAGACGTCATAAGAGGAAAGTGCGCCGCTCAAATTTGACCTGCGCCGGACCATAGTTGTGTGTAAGGGTGTTCTCGAAATACACGGTGGAAGATTTGGTTCAGGAGCCCGTACAAGGAAGAAAGGAAAAAATTTGTTGTCGTGGGTGGTCCCATAATATTCATCCTGCACAAGAAAAACGGGTGGATGAAGTCAGGCACTGAATATCTGATCACAGAGCCTGGACCCTTGTCGAGCTTCCCCGCGAGTCTGACATCCCAGCTGCAACTGCTGCCCGAGTTATGTCCGATAAACGAGGTCAAGAACGGTTCGCGCATTGAGCCAATTTCTTATAGAGCACTTGTTATGTCTCGATTATTCCTTTATAGTCTCCAGCAGTAATGTTCTCAGCATGAGAAGTCACTTCAACTGTTTGTGTTTGGAAACCGCCACCCGGCCCCTAGATGGAAATATTGGAGTTGGGTGTTCTCGGACCTCGAGTCGAAACTCACAATCGTCAATTTTCTATGAATGCAGATGAGAAGCCGCCCGAGTTCTACCATGAAGAGTTACGTGGGCGCAAGTGGATGATCATCATAGCAAAGGATTCCCACACTGTGGCTTTCAAGCGGCTCTATACAGAGAACAAATCCGTCACTGTCGGTGCATATTGCCTGTTCCTCGGCATTCAGATCGACAAATGGATGCTACCACACAACTACAAGAAGGCCACCGTTGCTCGTTCAATAGTTACCAGCACCGAGTAAAAACTCTTTTTAATTGGTAGATCAGTGCTGGCCGACACAAAAACAATACTGAGACTGCGGTTCATCGCCCCATTCGCCGTCATAATAAGCTACTGCGATTACACTTTCTATTCAGTGAGGTACTCTCCAACGGCAGACGCTACAATGTTTTGTCATTTGCCGAAATTGGCAACAACAGCAATTTACCCACACTTATTGAAAAATCGAAGGTACCAGAGGTCCAAAGGCCCTCGGGGCACTGGGAGCGGGTCATTGGTGAAGGAGGGATTTACTCATCCTAAAGCTAAAATATCACTTTTCTATCTATTCTCCACTTTGTTTTATTCAAAGAAAACCAGCGGCACGTTTGAATGGGATGACCTAATACTTCTGTATTTTCTTGGGGTCGTTTTTACTTATTCGGAAACAGTTTTCCCAGGCATACTTTATCTATCTCCACAATATTTTGTTGAGGAAGTCAAGGAAAATCAAGTAATAATTTTGATAGAAAATTCCGATTTTTCGTCCAAGTTTTCGCAGCTGACTACACTAGGAAGACGCATAAGCGCTTGAAATCACTGCTTTATAGAATAGAAAAAATAATCTGGCTCTTGACTACATACCTTCTTCTGATTTTTGTTCCCCTATGGATTTTCTATATTCATTATCGCGTCGACTGGAAGTCAAAGTCGGAGACAGCGAACTTAATTACGTTCTTCATTCTCGCCTCCCTCCCCTTTATTTCTTCACACCAAGAGTGAAAGAGCAACCCTAGAGCTTCAGCTCTCTTTTTCAACAAGATTTTCAACTATGCACATATCTCCTGCATGGAATCGCAATGTCATTCGGAATTCCATTTATTCGTAATTGACTTCGTTACGAATTTCTTTTCAGCACACCTTTTTTTCTTTGTTGAACATCCTGCCGCTAAGCTCCAAACCGATACTTAATTGGGTTTCATCTCGCCAAATAATTTCAGCTGATGTCTGCGTTCTTACTCGTTTTAGACGATCCCACGACGAGTATCTAATGGAAAATTATCACAGACTTTGTCCACTTTTTTCATCGGTAATAATGGACCGTCTTTCTATACTCACAGAGGAACTCTGGTAGCTTTTCATCCCGTCGTCCCCATGAGCCGGGAGATGAAGGCTTGCCTCCAGGAGTGTGCTCGTTTCAATCGACACCACATGCTACTACACAACCTTTGAGCCTCATCGGAGGAGTTGTTAGTAACCATGTCATTCTATCAAATGGGGAGAGCAGGCGGAAACAAAATCCTGTGCCGTAGTATTTTTTCCCGAATCGGCTCCTCAAAAAAAACCCTGAACAAAAAGCCAAATTTAGTTTATCCTTTTCTGCTCATTCTGAACATCGAACTCTGCAACCAGATGAGCTGCTATGATCCGTCCGGAGGAACCTTCTGGAATAGAGTCCTGAAGCAAGCACCCGATAGAGGAATCATGCGACGCGGCAGCCCTTATAATCACGTTAGTATAGGAACGGGTTCAGTAATCGGGTCACTAAAGGAGGGGGGAGGGGTCACGTTTGTCCAGCTTGCTTGACGGGCGTACCCCAAGCAAGGCTCATAGATCTTGATAGAATAGCGAAGCTTCCTTTGCCAGGCCGAGCGATATGATTAGAGAGGAGGAAAGTCGAGCTCGTTAGAGACGGGTAATTCGAGTTTGAGGGTGCAGCCGACGGCACAAAAATGGACTTATCAGGCTAATTACGGGCGAAGAAAGCGCACTGAAATCGAAACTCGTGCAACGAGGCCGTCATTTTTGATTTCATTCTCTCGAAGACTAAAGGAACTGGTTGTATAGATGAGCATTAGCTTGTTGATATCATATCAGGCTTGACGATATCGCCCATTCAATCTCATCATCATTCATTTTCTTTCGTTAGGGTTACCGCTATGGGCTAGGCATTACATACAACTCTTTGTGATATTAAGGAACTAACGCGTCAATTTTCCTGGATGATGATCGCTAGAGACGCGCAATCTTTACGATGGGTAGCACCCTGATGTGAAAAAGCCACAAAGCTTATCATTATCTTGGCCACGTCGCAGCATCTCACAAGGGAACCCCAACAGGTCGATCCGGCCATTCACAATGAGATGTATACATGTGGACGTGTCTTGAGCCGCTGAATCCAAATCTGCCCTCCGATTTTGCGGAACGATTTCTCTGAACGGGGATGTTTACGTGACCATTTTAAATCTTTTGCTGTGCTTTTGCACAAGCTGACAGGAAAGGGCCAACACTTCAGGCGCCCGGCTATTTTTGCAACGAAATGTACACCATTGTACTCATCTTGCCACGATGAACACAGGACTATCTTTATAATTTGTGGAACGATTCTCTGAGCGGAGTTGTGAGGTTTTTCTTTATCGCTTTTCTTCTTCCGGGCGCGCCAGCGCCAAAGCGTTAGCCCCTGTAGCGCAACTCACAGCGCTCTTCGCGCAAAACAGGTATCATTTTCGTGTTCAAGGGGGTCGAATAACCCCTAGAGACGTCACCCCAGCGGAATCCGAGGTTCTAACTCATTTTCGAGAAAATGGGTTATGAATAGCTGTGGCTGACTGATAGCCAAAGCGATACTACGACTACCATACTGATGATGACTGGTTTTCCAACTGAAATACCTCTTCATGCCTTTTCGCAAAGACATTACCCGGCTTACTTATTCTTGCCGTTTGCATCATCGTCCTCTTTACCACGAGGTAGTTCCATCTCGAGACCATTCACCAACGGTAGGTGAGCTCCCCTATGCTTTCGATTACCCATGAAACAGCACACATTTTCCAAGTTAGGTGGAAATATCAGATTCGGCTAGAAATTTGTCCCCAGGGGTAGTTTGACCCGCTGAACATGAATATGATGGTATTTCATTGCAAAAACCCTTGTGACATATGGTTATCCTCATAATAAAAAAGTTTTCAAGAGGAACCCCACATGGGGAATCGCCCGCCTTTCGTTGGCAACTAATCAACAAATTAGGCGAAATAGGCCAAATAGAAATTTCGGAGGGCTCATACCAAGTGTTGAATGAAAAGCAAAAGATTTCGATAGCCAAGGATTCCAACATTCGACCTCGTGTCTCTGAAGCAATGCACTTATCCACTAGGCCATCGGCGGCTTGCCGCATGCAGTTATCCTTCTCAACTTGAGCAAACGGAGCTAAGATTAAATGGTCCGTAACTCCCTTTGGAGAATCGTTCCGCAAAATCGGAGGGCAGATTTGGATTCGGCGGCTCAAGACACGTCCATATTTATACATCTCACTGCAAATGGCCGGATCGACCTGTTGGGGTTCCCTTGTCAGAGG
>MU940353.1:0-57070 GCA_036418165.1 Cooperia oncophora
CGGGATGTTGGGGCGGGGCTTGCAGCAGTACCTAATGTGGTCTAGTTGTCAAATGCCCTTGGAAGGGGGAGGTGTCGATTTGATTTGAGAAGGGTCCGACTTGGTTTGAAAAGTGTCCGATTTGGTTTGAAAAGTGTCCGATTTAAAGTGAAAATGGTATAAACGTGGCGGAAGCTGTGCTTTCGGAGGGATATTGCAGTTTTAGAAAAGTTGTAGTCATGGCCTTATCCGGTACAGGACAGGACAACATTTGCAAGTGGAAATAACCCAGAACAAGGTATCCTGCGCCACGCTCAAATAAAGTGCGCTCCCATGCCCACTCCATCGCCGTGATGCGCAGTGTGATCGAGTGAGGGTGAGTCCATTCACAGTTATCATCAAAACCGAAAGTTCTAAGCATTCAGTCATCTACTCAGATGGTTCCTTCTGTTTTGTCGACTCCGTTATGCTCTACTGGTTTTGATGCCCAGTAAATTAATCGAGTACATGTCAAAGTACCGGCATTCCTCTTTCACATTGTTTCCTGTTCATTTGCAACAATACAAGAGGCATTATAAGTAAAGGTAAGCCCTCACTCAGTATTTAACAGAGGCCACCCTTTCACGCCTGTGCTCATCACTGCGGAGTGCTGTTGTCCGTGATAATAACAAATTTTGTTGACTTACTTAACCTTCTCGTTTGTGGAGGCACTATTGGAAAACTTGAAGCTAAGCCCTAACAGTGTTTGATATGACGCACGTTATCGTGGAATCCGAGAAATGCAGCAGTACTGTGGACCGTTGCTACCGTAACCCGGACCACTGTGGGGCCCCTCTTTCCACAACCCTAAGGACAAGTAGCACCGTAGACATACAGGGCCTGTAGGATAAATACGCTTAGTAGGACAGAATTCGGCGGCGCTGATCAATCTTAGAGCACACAGAGGCCACTTCACATGCCCTCCCAGACAGCCACGTTCCTTTTTGCCGGAAATATAATTCACACCTACATTACACTACCTAGATGTTATATTACACATATTTCGCTATATAGATTTAATGAACTTTTAAATGAATTTTCAATGGCCGACGCATTCTCATCCTACATAGAACCGCGTATCATTGAACCTGCTGGGGTCTCGTATATGGGCTCTCGGCAAACAGGGAAGCTTGCTTAGAGAAGAAGAAATGCGTGTAAAACGTCTCTCTGACGGGTAAGTCAATAGTGAAGAATCTGCTTCGCATAGGAACCAATTGTAACATATTTATCTATAGATTGTCTTTTATAGAGATTTAGATTTAATTCTAGCTTGGTCAAACTGAGGGTTTGCAGTATTACACTACTATTGTACGCATGCACCAGGGAGCGACTACTCCTCTGGCGTCCTCTCTATGGCCTAGCGTTGGATTTTATTTAGGTTGTCCGGGAAAGTTCTTTCGGATTTTTGGACCTAATTTTTGTCAGGGTCACTGACTGCATTAAAAACTCAATTTTCTGCTTGCTTCTCAGATGACATCTGAGAAATTTTCTTGCCGCTATCTGATGTATAATTGCCTTTTCACATTGCTTATTGAACTCCCTTTTTATTCAAGATTTGTTAAACATTTGTGAAAAGAGCACTTCGGAGATTTTTTTTTCTTCGATCTATAAATAATTGGGGCAATCGCACGAAAAGTCGCAAATTAACCAGGTGCTTGGAACGGGCCAAATAGGTGTGAGAGAAGGCACTGTGCTGCAATGGCTCACAAGTCCGCTTAATGGAAGAATTGTCAGCATTGAAGATGAACTCAATGACAAGTCGACCATAACAATTATTGACGAGGATTTTGAGGAGATTTGAAGGCTGACATCCCAAACGAGTTCGAGAGACTTGCAGAAAGTATAAGGCGATTGGCAAATCGAAGTGTTGTATAGAATATAGTCAAAAATAACGCGGTTTGAATACGCATTGGTGAAGTATTGTGAAAAACCCGCAATTAGGTGCCCACAATCGGACGTGACGGCGAGTGAATCGGCACGTCTCGAGGTTCTTCTTCGCTGACTTTTTGCGCAACAGAATTGACTGTTTATTGAACCGGATTTGTCCCATGTTTGATGAAATGGTATCATGTTGATACAGGAGATGTTCCGGAAGTGGTTGGATTTGGAGGAACCCCGAAGGTAATTTTCAAAGCCGAACCTCACGAAAAATTACTGAGGTTAAGCGTTTGGTGGTGCGGCTGTTGTAATCACTTACTTTTCTCACAGGCAAAACCATACAGCAGACCCCATTACTGTGAAAACCACCAAATGTACCGAAAATATTGTCAGCTGCCAGCAACATTATCAAAAGAAGGGTCGATTCTTTTCCCTCCAGCATGACAACGCCCCGCACACGTTTGCCACTCATATCCATAATTGACCGAAGGTTGGGAGTTGAGTTCTACCTCAGCCACATTTTCCAGACTTTCCCAACGACTGTCACTTTTCAGAATTTTTCAGAACTTCCTTGCTGAAAATATTCTTCAATAAGACCAGCAAAAAGAACTGGTGTAGTTTCTGTGGATTCTCGACACATGTTGTTTTCTTTGATGAGGGATATTCGAACTGTGCCCATTGTGCAAAGTGTGCTGATTCGAATGGTATTGGTGCTTATTTGGATTAAATCCGATGACCCAAGTGTGTAAGAAGTTATGATCGTTAAGTATAACACCCAACGTAAGACTTTGCGACAAGCCTATACGCACCAGAGGGAGGGAACTCTGAGGGGTTAGCTTTTTGTAAAAATGTTGCACCAACGGCAGGGGTGCCGTCTTGGTTGGCCGTGCTGCACGCGTTTAGCGCTGATCAATCTTAGAGCACACAGAAGGCCACTTCACATGCCCCTCCCCAGACAGCCACGTCCCTTTTTGCCGGAAATATAATTCACACCTACATTACACTACCTAGATGTATATTACACATATTTTAGCCTATATAAGATTTAATGAACTTTTTAAATGAATTTTCAATGCCCGACGCATTCTCAATCCTACATAGAACCGCGGTATCAGTTTGAACACGGACTGGCCTAATAGGCTTGCAAAACAGAATTGAAAAGAAAGCAATCCGTTTAAAAGTCTCCGACGGTAAGTCAATGAAAGAATCATCGTTTCGCAGCAGATAAGCAATACTTCATCCTGGTTTCTATAGAAGTAGAAATCCGCGGTCAAAACAGGGTTGCAGGTTACACTACCTTGTAGCATGCACCAGGGCGACTACTCCTCGCGTCCCTCTTATGGTAGCTTGGTTTTACATTAGTTTCCTCGATAAAAAAAGCGCTACTACCTTGGAAAGTGTGAAACGTAAGCTATCTCCGCAGTTTGCCGCGCTGCAGTTTCACTACTTCTGTTTCATCTTTTTTCTAAACTCCTCACATTTTTTTTCGTTTTTTTTCATTTTTTTATTCTGAAAATTATCACCTTTCCCCAACAAATTACCATCTAGGAAAGGGACGCGGGGTATGCAGCACACCTGAAACAGGCAAAACAGAGAAAAGTTAACAGCTGATTATTCTCAAAAGCAAACACGACCACCTCCCTACCATCAGTGACCAAATACGATCCCCCTCCCTGGTGATGCCCAACATATGCCGTGCCGTGTTGGGAATTCCCTCTCTCCTCCCCATTTCGCGTCACGTTCCATTGACAAAAAAGTTTTAATGCGTCCTCGGAAACACACCCACTTCCGGCTGAAAATTGTTTAATAGCTGCCACATATCCCCCGACCCAAATGACTTTGATTACTTGCTCTCTTTCTGCACCATCATTGAAATATGACCCGGCCGGGAAAGCTAATCCGGCGTCAAAGCATTGAGTCGAAAAAACTGGCCGTCTCAGATGGCGTCATAAAGAGGAACTGAGAAAGTGGCTCTAAAATTAAAGAAAAAGAGGCCCAGCAAGTAATCAGAAAGTCAAAGAGATTCCAATGTTGCAAGTTTTTTTTAAGTTTTTTAGCTATTTCTAACAACATAGGAGGATTATTAGCGCACAGTTTGATCTGGTTTTGTTTTACTTATTATGTTGGACTTTAGGACAAAAGTCCTTGTCACTTGCGAAAAGAACGACTTGGCAGCTGTACCAGTGTAAGAGGTTCGTCATTCGACTGGGAGCGGAAATGGGCCTGAAGTGTAGTAATGCCTTGGTGCTCTCTCACGACTCTGCTCTATCGTCAAAGGCGCAGCACTTGCCTCAACGCCGAAATGTTGCAGTGAACTTGCAGTCACAGGTAGAGAACGAGCAGAGGTGAGGTAGCATTCAGACTTCGCGACGACAGCGCTTCGCGAGCGTTCAACGATCAATGCAGTCGGAAGCATGCGCATCGATCCACGCGACCGAGGCGCTGCCGTCGCGAAGTCTGAACGCTGCCTGAGAGGGCGCAGGCAAATGGCGCGTTTGACCATGGTCAGGCGTGTGGCTGGCTGTGTAGCAGTTGGGCGGAGTCACGAAGCACCCAGGGACCGCCACCCTCTAACCCTGTTTCTGTACATCTGTACACTTTTGGGCGGGAAAAATGAGTATGCTACCACAGCTGCGGACCCATTCACCTCTCACATGGCGGAGACCAGGATCCGCCATGTGAGAGGTGAATGGGTGAGAGGTGGTGAGTGTACACTTTGCCTTCAAATTCGTAAGTGGAACCCATTTGAATACAAGCGTTGGCAAAAAGTCTCTGACTGATAGAAATGACGCTTTTACAAAGGGTTTTGCCTGGAAAAGTGAGGACAGAGTTTGCCCATTGGAGCCCCTTTTCACCTCCTCAAAATCGAATCTCTGTTGAAGGACAGAGTACGATAATTTGGTACTGAGTCCAAAATGGTAGTAGGGGTGCCACATCGTGGGGAAAATGGCGAAAAAGCGAAGTGAAACGGTCGAAAATCTGCGAAAAAGTATTTGTTCTCCACGACTCAGAAAGTAATTTTGGACGAGTTTCCCGTCGGCATCGAGCCAATAACCGCTACGATAGTACTGCATGTATGTACTCATGTACCCACGCAGCACCGCGGCTGCTCCATATCAACCTCTTCGCTTCGTATTGTACTTCGCAAATGAAGCGAGCAGCATCGGTCGGACATTTGTGGGGTGGGCGTGCGGGCGCGGTGGGCGTCCGCGTAGATATGCTGCCGGCTTTAAGGCGCTATAAAGGCGGCTTCTTTCATAAAGGCGTCACGCAGCGCCTGCTCAAGGGTACGAATTCTGTCCCGCTAGGCGTCCCACACGTCTTGGAGTTTTGTTGTGCCACTTGCCTTTCAGATGATTTAGCTTTGCTCCTACTAGCGTTCGATGGCTTTACATGGAAGTAATGCCCGAAGATTTGGTTGAACTGAGAGGCTAAAACTGAAAATCACACTATTTACCAGGAGGATTTCGGTGGTCCTAGAGTTTGTCTGTTCTGTCGGTTCCCACAAATTAAGAATCTCCAGTGCAATTCAGAGCCCGCTCTCCAGTGCAATACGACTCCGCTTAGGCGAGCCTGTTACTGTACGATTTGTCTTTCACAGCTCCACCACAGAAATAAATATGAACAGTCCTGGTATCCCAGGTAAGTCTGACTGACGCGTTCTGGAGATCAAAGGATTGAAACTAGTACACGATTTGAATGTTTAACGTCACTACCCCATCACTCATTGCGAAACAAATTTTAGCGCTACGACCCATGTGCAGTCGATTCCCTTTTTGCCTCCCCGTATACTGTAACGAAAATGTGGCCATAAAGAGTAACGACTAGAAGGGTATTGAGGAAGTAATATAATATGTAGTGTTCTAATTTTCTAGTCTGAATTCTGACTCCACCATCAGACTTCCTTGCCAGGCATTCATAAAGACTCTTCAAGCCACTCCCTTTGAACGAGCTCTCCCCAGTCAATTTCTTCGAGGCTCTTCGCTGCTTCCATTATCCAACTCAATCACGAATGACTGACGAAACAGAGCTAAAAAGTCCCCGCAAGAAAATAGCGTCATTCAAACTCTCTATAGAATGCACTATGAAATTGGATGGAAAGCAATTTTGAAACGGAAATTTCCCGTGATGGAAATAATTTGCACGGCGACTATATTCATTCTACATTCTGCTCGTAGGACCGAAAAGCCTGAGTTATAGCGGATCAGAACTTCCTTGACATTGATGTTGGTCATACCGCTCGATGGGCAGTTTTTTGGTGAAAAGGACGATTTTCGGAGAGAACACCGGGAAGAAGTTATGTTGGAGATTGGAAAATATAGGAAGATGGGCGGAGTCCCACAAAGTGGGCGGCGCTTAGAATACAGTTTAATATGTGGCTGATAATTTGTGAGCACAATAAATTCTAAAAAGGGAGTGTGCAGAGTCCCCCACAGTGGGCGATGCTAGGTGTAAGAGAGGATAAAAAAGTCCAATTTAAAAAAATCATAGCTTTTTGAAAGTGGGACGGAGCATTGAGAGCTATAAGCGCTTTTCTCAACATTCTTAGGAGCATGATCCCTCAAAAAAACACACAAAAGCTTCTGAAGAGGGGCGTGTCCGGAGGGGCGGAGCATAATGTGGGTTGCCTAAGAAAGGCCCCTTATGCTTGATTTCACACATAAAGGGCAATTTATTTTTTTATTCCACCCTTATACTTTTGTTGTGGATTCACAACCTTTGACATATCATTAATAGAACTACCTTCTAGGATTGAGCGATAGTGTGTTAGTTCAGCCTAGTAACCTTAGGCGTACGAGTGGATGAGCACCACTCGAGACGATATCGCAGGCATGGCGCAGCTGAGTGTGCAATCAAGTACGTACCCCAGGAATCCCCGCAAGCGCGGTGCGCCCTTTCATCCCTTCTGCTGAGCATCGCCAACAACATTAGCGATACTCTATCTTAGCACCGCCCCCACTCACATGTATATAAACTCAGAAATGTATGTACTGTTTGTCAGACGTGTGAATAATAAACATTTCACGTTCTGTATTCCTTTGGCCAAGCAGACCAAATTTTATTCATCGACAGCCGTTTTCAGTTAAGCATGATGATGTGACATGGGGTGTTCGTAAGCCGGCCCGTCACGAAGGCCTGTCGCCTGCTTTCGTGTTCGTCCGCGTTCTGCTCAGCCCGCGAAAGCGAGCAGGTCCCGGTGGCATCACTTGGAGGAACGGACGTCACCAAGAGAAGTTGAGAAGTTCTTTGGCATAAGTGATGAGAATGGGCAACTTCTGATGGACCGAGGAAGGGTATTGCAACGATGGCGTGAATACTTCGAGGGCATCTCAACCGTGGAATTCGCCCATCCCGCTATACCCTGTACCGCACCAACATATGGCCCCGTTCAGAGGATTACCGTACAGGAAACCGAAGCTGCTCTGAGGAAGATGAAGGCCGGCAAAGCAATAGGCCCCGACGACGTCGCAGCTGATTTGTGAAAGTCACAACGCTGGTTTCCTGCGCGTTGGCTGACGAAACTCTTCAACAAGATCGTCGAAGAGAAGAAGGTGCCTAAGGACTGGCAGCAGAGCGTGACGATCCCGATTTGGAAGAAGAAGGGCAACCCGGCAAAGTGCTCGAACTACCGTCCAATTCGCCTTCTCTCGCACACTATGAAAATCTTCGAGCGAATTGTTGACGCCCGTGTTCGTGATATCGTCCAGCTTTCCACCAACCAATGTGGCTTCGTGGCGGGTTGTAGCACCGTCGACGCCATACGTGCCGCTCGCCCATTGCTGGAGAAACACCGTGAGAAGCAAAAGCCCGTGCATGTAGCCTTCCTAGACCTGGAGAAGGCCTTCGATCGTGTGCCACGTGACGTCATATGGTACGCTTTGAGGCGGCATGGCGTGCCCGAAGAGCTAATTGAGTGGGTGCGCATCCTTTACTCATGCTCAGAGAGCCAAGTTCGCTCACCAGCGGGTGTTTCAATGGAGTTCCCCATCACCGTCGAGGTACATCAGGGCTCTGCGCTCTCCCCACTTCTTTTCGTTGCCGTCATGGATGCCATATCACAAGATCTTCAGAAGGAAGTGCGTTGGACCCTGCTTTACGCTGATGATGTGATGCTTGCTTGTGAAGATAAGAGCGCACTGGAACAGCAGGTGCAAGCTTGGGCCGAGCGTCTGGCGAGGTTTGGATTCAAGGTGAACGTCAACAAGACGAGTACCTGACCACCGACCAAATGAGCAGGGCTCCATTAAAATCGATGACACGGTGCTCAAGCGCACGGAAACATTCAAGTATCTCGGATCAGCAATTGCGTCCGATGGCAGTCTGAACTCGGAAGTGAAGCGCACGAGTGAGTGCGGCATGGTCTAAGTTGGCGACTCCATGTCTGGGATCCTTTGCGACAAGAAAATAGTCAGAGCGGTTCAAGTCAAAAATCTATCGTACTGTCGTCCGACCTGTCGCCTGTATATGGTGCCGAGTGCTGGCCCGCGACCAAAGAAGTTGAGGCTCGCCTTGGTGTGATGGAATTGAAGATGCTGCGCTGGACGGCGGGCGCCACGCGAGCGGACCGCATTTGTAACGATGTCGTGCGCAAGAAGTATGGTGTAGCCCCGATAGCAGAGAAATTGCGCGAAACGCGCCTTCGATGGTACGGGCACGTACTTCGCGCGAAGGCTGACACCGTCTGTAAAACTGCTCTCGAACTCGAGGTACCAGGAAAGCGGCCAAAGGGGCGTCCCAAACAGTGCTGGCTCGATACACTGCATACCGACTTAAAATTAGCCGGCATTCACACCGAACAGGCATTCAATCGGGAAAAATGGCGTAGTTATATCAAAAGAGCGGATCCCGCCATCAAGCGGGACAAACGCTGAAGAAGAAGAAGGAGAAGAAGAAGACAGCCGTTTTCAGTGATCCTCTCAAGTGAAAGGATTAATGAATACGAATGTCGATGGATAAAGTCATGAAGCGGCAAAATTTCCGGCAAATCCACCAGTAAGTGGCGGAGCCGTATTGGATTATGGGATCTTGGCGGAGGAGGAGTCACGCGTACCATTAAATAAAAAAGGGTTCAACTGTGTTTATGCGTGATATATGAAAATTGTGAAACCTTGTACAACTGCAATATATTTACATGTATTGTATTACGTGTGTAATACGGGATAGAATCTTAGGCAATGCTCGAACCTAAACTCGTTATCCAGTGTAAACCTCGGCGTGGGTTGTGTTATAAAGTCATTTGATGTAACGTCACTTTATACGAATGTCTCAAATGATGGCGCATTGTAGGCTGTTTACGAACACTTTGCGAGCACGAGCGTACACTTGATCTCTACGATTTCACCATTTCTCGAACAACTGAGATTCTGTTAAAGTGTCTAAAGTGCTCCATCTCCAGGTGGTCGGGGCAATATTATAGGCAGTTGTGGGGACTGGCTATGGGACAACGGCTCGCGCCGGTCTTGACCATAGCGTTCATGTCCAAGATAGAAAAACCCGTACTGGATAGAAGATCGAAAAAAGAGGCGTGGTTATATGGGAGCATTGGGTCTATTTTGTGCCACATACAGTCCTCATCATTGCAGACCGGTGGGGCGGATGAGCCGCGCTGCGTGTGACTCGGCTGTGACGCGGCAGCGATGACAGTCGCGTCACAGCCGAGTCACACGCAGCGCGGCTCACCCGCCCCACCGGTCTGCAATAGCACCATACATGTCGTGGGCGCTTCGCGCTGGAGTGGCAGAAAAACTGCAAAACCGCAACATTGCTATTAGGAAGATTGTAAGTAAGTACTGATAAGGCGGTAGAGGGTAGGGCTGTCATAGCGGGCTGTATTTAGCAAAATCTTCCTCAACGGCAGGCAAGACCTGATTCCGCGATCTCGTGATGAGGTTCTGTGTGGTAGCTTAGGGCGGATTCCTGCTATTTCTTGAATGAAGTTTTTTCTTGTTGGCACCTGTTGTAATAGGCCAATAAAAATTCTTCGGGAACAACGGGTACTCCCGATAGTAAAGAACCCGTACTTTTCTACCTTCTTGTACACACCAGTACACACTTCAGATCATATGATAAGCAGAACTTTGTGATCTACTTCGAGCCAGTTGGCACGATGATTTGGTACTCGGCCCAAAATGCTAGCAGAGTGCTATATAGTGAGGAAATGGCGAAGGAACGGAGTGAAACATTCAAAATCCTGTGAAGAAAAAGCCGGTTTCGGACGAGTTTCCCGTAGGCATCTTGCCAATAAGTGCTACCGAGCTTACGGTTGCATATGTACACTCACATATCCATGCAGCCTCATGGCCGCTTCATGCCAATCCCTTCGCTTCATAATTTGCTTAGCGAATGAATCAATACGAGCGTCATTAACGGTCGTCCACTTGTGTGCGGGCGGGCGTGGTGGGCGTTCGGGAGGTATGTTTTGGCTTAGTGGGGCCCTTATAAGGGCACCTCCCCTGAAAAAGGCGCTATGCAGCGCCTGCTCAGGGTCGCGGAATTCCGTCCTGCCAGGCGTGATATCATACTCGTCTTACGTCTTGTTAGGGGATTTATCGCGCCAATTGCCTTTAAAGGTGCTTTCAAACCTATTCGATAAAAAATCATTGAGAATATGGGTACTCGCGATAGAAGAGAAGCCCATACTTTCCAGCCTTCTGTTACCAGCACACACTTCAGGTCTCGTAATGAGCAGAACTTCGTGATCTACTTAGAGGTGCTGTCGAACGGGGTAGAGAAGCAGTCAAAAAGAATAAGATCCTGGTTATTAGCGTTAAAAGTCATCACAGATGCTTTTCCATCACTTGTCTGACACCGACACTATTGATTTTTCCCCACGAAACCTGCAAAAAAGGTGGACGTCCCTGAATGCCATAGGTTTTGTGTTGGTTCAAAGCGCCCATGCACCACTAATGATTTAACCGGCTGCGATTCTTATCTTCATTTTCAAGAGCACTTCTGCTAAAGGCTATTTGTCTAATCGTGCAATTGAGCAGGTCTTCCTGCGCAAAATTCTCTTGTACATCACTTCTCAGCGATATTTTCATCAAATTTGTGCTTCCGTCTGTCACATCTAAAAAAACGCCTCGTAAATCGGTCATTTGTCGAGTTAATCAATTCGAACGCGTTTTCCGAGTCGAAACTGATTAATTCAATTAAAGGTACTGTCCATGACGAAGAACCACTGCCAGATTTTATCCCTATAATTGAGTAAATTGGACTACTGAGCAATCGTAGCTCTTAGGAAACCCTTGGAAATAACAACTTCTGTAAGGTACCTTGCTTCAACACACGAGTTCGAGAGTTCAGACTCAATGAACTACGTCCCCTTGTTCAGTGCCTGAATGGAACGGGCAGTTTGTGCCTACCTGACCAGTTCTTGTGTTATCCAGAGGGAAAACTGGGAGGAGAGTTGACTCCAAATCCTAAATTGAGACAAGGAATCAGGTTGTCGTCGTTGGTCAGTAGCTTTCGGTTCGCGCCACGCATTCTACTTCCATTCGTTACTGTGGCATTTAGTTGAGATTGCGTAGGCTTCACGTTGACTCGCCGAGCTATCTTAAGTACAAGCCAGTATTTCATCCTCCCAGACGAATCTGATATCCGTAATCCTCTTAAGAGATAAGGTTTGGCTTGACCTCAAGCGAGAGCCTTATCTGAATTTGACGAGTGGATCGAGCGGTGTAGGTCGTTACTTCTTGCCACCCCCTTCTCACCATTTTCTTAATTTAAAACCTCTTTCCAGCCAGGAACTAATTACTTGTACTTTTAAAGTCAGTGTTATCTCTTGCCCACTAAGAGTCATTAAGAGTCACCGACATATAAGGTCGGTCATACTCCCAAGGCTTTGGGCCAGTGAGAGGAAAATAAATTACATAATTGTACTTAATTTTTACTAACTAGGGAAAGGTCGTCAGGTCGAAGTGGCCATTTGTAATGAGATGTAGCTTACTAGACGTCGTTTTGGTCCGCTGATCTGCTTTCGAAATTTGCAGAAACGATTCTATGATAGAACGGAGTCATGGCGCTTTTTTCACCACGTTTACCAGCGCAAACAGGTCGTCGGGAATCGATCCCTGCTGGGCCTAAATTTTTTTGCTTCTTGTGCAAACGTGGCAAAAAGTGGTTGTAGAATCACTGCTACATTAGCGCTCTTCTTTACTTGCCTGAAAAAACAGTTTGTGTTCGCTTACTGGCGCGCTTAGTGCCTTATGTGCCCTAGTGCCTCTGGGAGAATTTGTGGATGTACAGGTGCCCTTGGCGCGGAGTGCAGGCGTTTTCGCGCTGAGCGAGTGCCATATTCTTGTTTATCGGAGCGAACTACGCCTAGGTGGAGGTTTCTAGCCAAATCTGGCGTTTTGACCTCAATTCGACAAGTGAAGCATCCATGGGTTAGTTCAGTTGATGTTCACACCTAATGGCTGCAGATACATTCTCCTGCGCGAAGCCTCGTCTTGCCATTTCTTACGCATCCATGTTGCTGCTCCAGTTTTCCTGGTATCTAAAAGCAAATTCCGTCTAAAGACAAGCAATCGACAAGAGACTGGCCCTGGGACTATTGGTGACCATCATTCGATCAGCTGCTACCATACTTTTCATAGATAGGTCAAAACCTCACTTCTGGCTAGAAAGCTGTCCCCAAGGATAGTTTTACTCCCTAAACACGAATATGGCACCCATTTGGCGTTTGAGTGTGTTCTACACTTAAAAGAGGCATTCCCCACAAAATGCAAAATAAGTTTCCTATCCGAACCCTGCATAGCATGCCCGCGAAACAAGACCATTATCACTACACCATGCCACCGTTGAACGAAATCGTGCTTCCCGGCTATTTATGCGAGGCTGGCAACCGCGTTCGACTCTGTTTTCCTAAATTTTAATTCTAACAAACCTTCATAATTCCGTTCATAGAATCGTTCTGCAAATTTCGAAGGCAGATTCGAGATCAGCGTCCAAAACCACGTCTAGTGAGCTACATCTCATTACAAATAGCTACTTCGACCTGACGACCTTCCCTAGTAAGAAAAACCCTTTTTTTCTCGTTCAGATGAGCCAGAAGGCTAAAGGCTGGGGTAGATTCCTGAGGAATATACCATTGGAAGTGAATATAATAGTTTATAAAGGCATAGCGTATTAAGACGTAGTGGTCCACTACGCTCACCAAGGAAAGGTTCTCTAGTCCTTCTGCGATTTGAAATTAAGTAGTAGTATTATATTATTTTATTACTATTATGATTATATATTATTTGTGTTATTATTCATTGTGATTGATTATTATATTATATTATTATTATTATTATCATTTATTATGATATTTACGCGTACTACGTGAATCAGTCAGATCAAACAGCGGAGTCGATCAGAAATAAAATAAGCTCGGAGAAAATTGAAGAGTCGAAAGGTATTAAAAAGTGCTCTATACCATCCCTACCTAGAATCTGTATGATGTCCAATTTTTGAATTTTTCTAGCCTATGGAAAAAGACTTGCGAACCGTCTCGGAAGAACACCTGACTCCTCTGTTTTAATTAGAGAAAGTGAAACATTAAATAAATTTAAACAAAAGATCAGCTGGAAATACTATAGAATAAAGGAAGCCGAAAGCTGGCTTTCCTCGATAATGTAACTAAAAGATCTAACTTGGTGAATATCGAGTAGCGCTCCATAGTTAACATACATTCCTTTCTGAATGGTCGAGTAGACGTGGCATTTGAAAATGGCACGAAGAATGGGTTACTCGTGGTTCCAGTTTGAGACAACTGTCAATGCTTTGTTCGCCCTTGGACAAAGACTATGAACAAACAGTTGACAAAATAAGATTCTCAACTAAAATATAGCGCACCATCTTTGTTTAGTTTGAAGTCAGGGCACATTGTTGTCTGGAAGATGCCCCAAAGGAGAGGGTCGCACCCGCGCCCCGAACTTTTTTGGAAATTTAGGTAGAAAGTTGGTAGGGAGGTTGGGTGATAAAAGGAGAGGAAGTGGTCGGTAGGGACCGGAAGGGAAGGGGTCATTTTCCTCGGATTCGCGCCCCCACCCTAACCCCTCGAACAGTTTTAGAGGGGAGAATTATGTGGTGGAGAGTAGTAACAACGCCCTGGTTCGACCTGTCGGCAGCCCAATCCCCACATTCTCAGGGATTCGAAGTGGTAGGCACATCGTATGCTTGAAACCCGCCAGGTGCGTAAGGGTCCGTCTGTGCCTTAGAGATAATGGCTTAGGTTGTTGACATTTTTTGGTTTCCCACGTTGCACTCAATACCGCCTTCCCCCTCTGAGCGGGTGGTAGTGTTTTCCTCTGGCCGAATATATTGAAGAATTCTTCGGAGAAAAGTCAGATAATTGTAGGATGTGGAGGATGGGGAGTAGGGAGGTGGCCTACCAGATAGCCATTTGAAGGGAAGGTGGGGGGGGAAGAGAAATAGTTCGTTTTTCGCTGAAATTGTTCTCAACGTAGGACAGTTACCTCAGCTATGGTGTACAAAAAATGCAGCGCTTTCGGAGTGACCTATTTAGGCTCCAGGGATATCTTCGCAATTTTTCTGAGTATCTTCGCGAATTTTCTAACTTCAAAAGAAGCCCGCAGAGTGAAAAAAGCTCTGACATTAGATCCAGCCTTGAGGAAAGAAGTACACTTTGTCACCACTACTGCTTGGTAAGTAAAGGGTGGGAACGCTACAATACAGCCCCACAGACCACTCGGGCGAGTATTTTTCACACGGTTACTGAGTCAAGTTTCTTCTTTTCTGAGAGAGAAAATTTATCTCATGCTCTTTATTCCTCACTCTATCTCCTGGTTTAGCGTTGTGAACGAACCACAGCATCCTCAAAAACTATTCTAGTGAAGCTATCTCGCAAAGCCCCCTGTTTAAGAAGCTTTTGTCAAGCTGAAAAGATCTATTCAATGACGTCATCTTTACTTTCTAGTTTCCAGCATTAATATGCATCAGTACTAGTTGAAAACAGGGTGCAGCATCGTGAAGTGTGAAATGGCGGTGTAGGTACGATCCCCGCGCGGTCGTACCTACACCGCCATTTACCTACGTACCCGAGGGAAGGCCGTCAGTACGACCCTCTCCTAAATGAGGGTCTCGGTGCGACCCCCCTCTACAGCACTTACCCCTTCCACTTCCTATATTGGGGGTATACAGTGCATATGGAACAGGAAAAATTACGCGAAAAGTCAACGACCGGAGAAATTTTCTTCTCAACACGTCAAATTTCCTCCCAAAGCCACATACGGCCACCCCCTCTCCCCAGCAGGAAAGTGACCCCCTATGTGTTTCAGCGATTCTGTACCCTGCTTGAAAAGGAATTGCTTCAGCGACAGTGCTCTCACGGCTGGCACATTTGCGCGATAAGCGCGAACAGAAGGTTTAACCCTTTCACGTCCCCTTTGTTGTCAATGGGCTGACATCTCTTCACTTAGATAAGCTTCCTATGGAGTGGTCGAGCGAACAACGTCGTAATATCCGGCAAATAGAGCCTAATTAACTTTAGCGCGTCATTTCGTGGACTACTAAATCTGGATTATTCTATCTGGGCATGGGCTCGGTTGGAGTGCGCCGTCGCTGTGAAATCGGAAGGCTCTTAGCGCAGTGTGGGGACGGAAAGAATGGGGGGGGGGGGGCACTGACGTGCAGAGGGGGTCGTATTTGCTTGGACTGTTGTTCATTTGCTGACTATCTCCTCACATCCCTAGGTCTTCGGGGAGGGAGAGGGTCGCTGCAAGTAACACTTCTCCTTCAATATCCCCACTAGTTCTCTAGGTTTCATCGAGATATTCATCAGGGCTCGGATTCAGGGTGACTGGTATTACTGTAGCGCCTCATATCTCAGAGATAGAGAGTCCGTGACTGCGTACTCCATTTGAACGTAGCGGCATTCGCGCTTCTGGACAGTAGTACAACTATTGATCTGGCTGCACGGTTTGGTGAAAACGGCGCGTTCATAGAAGTGTCACCCAACAATGACATTTTCATTCAAAAATATAAGTATGGACCCGACCTTCACAATCGCTTCAAGTAAAGGTTTTTGAGTGGTTTTAGTCTTGTAATCTCTCGTAAATGGATGACTAGGGTCACTCCATTCATTACACAGCACCATCCGCCATGATGGCGTCGTCATTTCGGAAAAGATAACAGGCCTGTTCAGACCAGGGCGATGGGCCACTCCGTTACTAGAACAATGGGCTCTTTTGTTCCGTTCTTCTTGAATCCAGCTTGTTTTAAGTATATTCACTAGACTTTTGCTAAACCTATGTCATGCCATAATGCAATTAAAGCTAAAAAAAAGCTTTCGGTGCTGGCAGACCCCTTTCTACCACGCGCAGCTAATTCCTCTTCTTTTTAGAATCCTAGTGCGATATTGAATGCGATCTAGCCCAACCAGTGAATCAAGACGGCGAGATGATATAGGAGTCAATGCTTTTTATCGTTCCAGACAAGTCTGGTATCAACTTGCCTGCCCCAAAGGATGGAAGGCTTGATTGGTATGGGCGAGAGTCGATAGAGGTTCGGCTCTCGAACTGTATATACGAGTGGTGAGCGGCTGCACTTGCTGTAAAATCACCCCGCTTGAAGGCAACGCCCGCGATCATTTTCCATCACAGATAGTGAGCCAGGGGTTTGCATTTAGACGACAAGGTCCTGACTAATCCATAGTTTAGAAAAAGCAGAAATGAAACATGTCAACTGCCTTAGACAGAACCCCATTCCGATCCAGTTTAAACGTGCCCTAACTCCATCTTCAAAACTACGCCCTCATCCGTACAGCTGATTTCCTGATAAGCACACTACGACCGTACACGTGACTATTTTCATGCTATTTCGTACTGCAACTTCGTTTCCCACTAAAAGGCGGGCCTTGAAGTCGGAGTCTGGAGGCGGAGTCGCTGGAGAAAAGGTGGCGTGACTGAGCATATATTGCGCTAAAGCGCCCGCTCACAGTTTTCTGCCACGTACTAATGTACTACGTAAACCACGTATTAGTAAAAGCAAATGTCCTTGTTAATGAAGGTGATTAAATACCACGGTTGATATCGTTGCAGTCCGGCGGCCGGTGCCAGCAGGAGTGGTTTAAGCCTATCCATGGTGTATTCTAGCACTTTGTTTTCTATCTGAAACGGCTCATATTGGTATCGATTGCAAATCGGCGAGGGGGCTCTTGGCTTATCGCGCCCCGGTGGATTTCAACGTTATCCGCTAAAAGCGCATTTTCACTGAGGTGCAGCTGCTCGAACCTACCTCATGCGTTGATGTTCTAGAAATGACTTATACACAGTTAATGACAAAATGAGTTGTCAGGGCACTGTGAGTGAAGTGACGGATCAATATAACTCCCGCCTCCTCTGATATGATCCACTTTACCATCGTGCTCGCCATATTACCGAATTCCTCCATATCTTCTACACATTTCTATTTTCTTTCCTCAGTTTTTCCCAAAAGGTACTCTTAAGTCCAGTATCAGGAATTGTAGTTGTAGGTTGTTTTGCAGCGATTCTAGGGGAGGGGTGTTGAAGCGCTGAAACGGGATTATCAGCAACCGGAAGAATGTCGCTCATGGCCAGACCCCCACTCCCCACCGACCATGTACGACCCCAAAATTTGCACAAGTTGTGCCTTGCGTAGAGTCATCGCTTGCTAAGTTTAACCAAGAAAACCACTTGTTCATCAAAAAGTGCCATCAAGTCATGAACACGCGACCGAAACTACCAGTTTCCCGGAAATGGAGAGAAGCGTGTGAATTGTAGGGCATCCTAGTCGTCGTTGAAGGGAATTTGTGCAACTTCCAACCCTCTGCAAAGTTTCCCTCGCCAGTACACCCCTTCCCCCGCCGACCTTTTTAAATTGCTCTACTTCCGCTCCCCCCCCACCCCTCCAAAACGCCATCCGAGCGGGATGAGGCTGACCACCATAGTCTCAATCTGTTAGTTGCTCCCTTTGCCCACAAATCACATAGCTTCCATGGGTCACTCTGGAGAGAATTTTTGAGGGTGGCTCTCAGTGAAATGAATTCCTTTGGCCAGTTTCCTAAGCCAACAAGCAATCCACGTCATAGAAGTCCGGTCACTCATAGGGTCACCATCCTTTGTTAGTAGTACGCATTCGCTCCTTACCCATTTCCTGCTTTCCTGCAATTTCGAACTTTTGACAGGAATACGGCGCATACATGTTTTCTCAGCAGATAACTCCCTCCCCCTTCAGGTTCCTTGTCGCATGACAAACCCTTCAAAGATGTCTCCCGTTTCAAATCTTTTCTATCCCGTTCTCGACGCTCTCCTGGGGCGATCCCTCTCATCTGCTCCGTCCCTCATCTGACCGCATAGCTGGAAAATCCCATCAACGTTCGTGAGATGTTCCTACTGAGTCACCACGAGCTGACCACTATCCGTAGTTCTGAAATCTATGGCTATTTCACAAATGGGTGAAACTTCTCAAGGAACTGTGATACCCCCGCGAGAAACCTAGTTCCGATAGGTCAAGCTAGGTGTGGGGAAAAGTGGGAAATTAAAGGTGGTCGGAAGAGGCCTCCCAATAATAGGCTGGGACCACGACATTGTCAAGGAGTGGCCGGAATTGATTTCTTTCTTGAGAGCATGGTTTCCACATCTACTCAGTATTGAAGAAGCAATTAAGCCTCCTGAAGTGCATTTTCTCATTTTGAAACTCACATCGGAAGGGTTGCACTTTGGTTGCTGGGACTATTACTATCGGCGATAACTTTGAAGTTTTTTAAGATTTTCATTTTTTTTCTCCAGGCTGCAGTGTCTATCCCCGTCTCCCTGCTAGACCAGATATTTTGAGGTTGAAGTAGCGCTTAATGTGAATTAGGAGTCGTTACGTTCCGCTTTCTGCTTAGGGATCCTACTTCGATGCCCTCAAATGCGGGGGTTGGGAGGAGGTCGCACCAAACTGATATCCCGTAGCCTCGACGTTCCGATAATGTGCCTTGTGCTAAGGTTACCTCAAATAATTGCACTCATCCTACCATGCTCGTCTGGTCTACGTTACAAACTCGGGGCCTCAACTGTGCGGACGCGATATGACACCCTACCCACCTGATAACCTTTCAGTTACCCCTGTTCCCGTTATAAAATGCACAGATGCGTTTGAAAGGCAGACGCTGGGTCGTCCGGAGTGGGGTGGCGTTGGCGCGGCGTCAGCCCATTCTCCACCAAATGATATTACTAGCCCGCTACAAAAATTGGTGGAGAATGGGCTAGAGCTATGACTCGCGCCAGCATTTGCACTCAAAAGGGCTGTACGCCAAACGCCCAGTTCTGAACAAGGAGCTATGCAAAACGAGAAATTGCTGAACAGCTTGACTGCATGCTATTACATTTATATGCGACTGCGTCCTACATGAACTAGTAATAACAAAAGTAGTTGAATGATATATTGTGGACCACACCCAGTGACCTTGGCTCGAGTTGGGTAGCGTTATAGGTTAGGATGGAACAGGAGACGCAAGATAGGAGGCTTCTCTTTTCTTCCAACTACTAGTTAATTTTGACCTGAATGCTCTGAACAACTCAACACAGTAACATGAAATTTTTCAGAGTTACGCTGGAGAAGATTAGGACAAGGAAAGCAAAGATAATTAAAGTCAAGGGGTAGAGATATAACAATTGAACCATATTTAGCAATGAGAACTGAGCGCTACTTCAATGTAGGAGTCTATTTTGTAAAGTTCTAAAAAGTCTAAGAAAGGGAGGCCGCAGAGAAATAGATAGAGCATATCTCGGAGCTCCCTCACCTTCCAAACTTAGACAGACAGCTTAGGTATAATCGTGTTCTCTTTGAGTTGCTAAATACGACCCCCCCCCCAATTTCTCGTTCGGTATGACCCCCTTTCACAACCTTGGTCCCTCATGGTTTCAGAACATTACAAAATGGGCCGGTGTATTGGAGCGCCGGAGAGGGCTTCAACAATGCTGCCGTGTTTGCCGAATTTCAGATCAGAAACTGCGCTGAAGAGGGAGTGTCGTCGCCGTTGGGGGGATGTGCAAAATACGACCTCGAATCCTCATCTGGGTAACCTCTTGGACCATTCCTTGTACTCCCGGACTCCACTTCTGGGCTGTTTTCCCCAAACCTGCCGACGAAGGGAACCAAGGCGGGTAAATAGCGAATCGGAACATGAAGAAAAACTCGAAAAGCGGGCGATCGGAGACATTTCTCCCTTTGTCAACCCTCCCCCCCCCGTTGCGCTGGGGATCCCCAACGTACGAGGAATCCTAAGGGAAACTCCTCATCTCGCTCCCAGTGGAACGAAATTGAAGGAGAAGTGGAATCCTTTCTCAATCGTTGAGCTTTCATAATACTCACGTGAGGTGGCACATTAAGTTTACTCCGGGTTTAATATTCCCAAACCCTCCAATTCATGAATCAAAAAATCCTAGTCGTGCTGGGTGAGGCTCAAGAAGCACTGAAGAGGTAATAACCTAGCGGGTGGAGAGGGTAACTCGAAGGTCGCCTTGGGCAAAACTGTAGTCCCACAAACGACGTGGCCACTTCCCATTTGGACCAGGGCACGTCCTACTCTGGGGATCCTTAGCGAGGGGGATCGTATTCGGCCCTGAAGCAAAGAGGGTCGTCTTGGTAGTTGATGCGAGACGGGGGGGGGTGTATTCCCTTCGGAAGCATATTTTCGGTTGTTCACTACGCTCCGTTTTTCCGATTTCCTGTCCCAAATGACGATAGTTTTTTTGGAAAAGAGAAGCACTTCCAAGAGAAAGGTCTGAAAAATTGGTGGGAAGCGGAGAAAATTCAGGAAGATGGTAGGCCGAACAGGGGTTCGGGAAGGGGGTTGTCGTAGCAAAGTAGGAAAATTTGAGGGAGGGTCGATTTTTGCAAAAACCTTTTCATGGCTAATAACTTGAAGAGGAGGGTCATCAAAATGTAACCCAAGGCAAAAATGGGATTCCTGAAAGGATATGAATCCACTTTTATTTGGATAACAAAAGTATCTTTTCTGCACCACTAGTCCAGCATCCCACTCCCCACTCATTCTGCACCACTAGTCCAGCAATCCCACTCCCCACTCACTATCTTACTGATTTTCCTCAACTTTTTCCTACTCAAGGAAATTTTTCGAAGCCGTATACGAGCCTCCCCCTTCAAAGCGACAAGCAAATACGGTCACCCCCCCCCGCCCTTCTTAGTGGGGAGCCTCCCCACTATCGCGCTCTTCCTACTAATAAGACTCTAACAATAAGCGATGTGGATAGCACGCGTGAAATGAGGAAGACAACCACCAAAAAAGTTTTTTTTTCAGCCACTCTCCAGGACGAATATGACCACCGATGGGGATTCCCCAGGGCACTATAACCCTAGTTACTCATAAGCAACAGCACATAGAAACAGGAGACGTCCTACCGCTGGGGAAATTTCCAAAGAAATACCCCCCCCCCAATTCCGTCTTCTGCTCCACATCCACTCTCCTCTTCGCCATCTTACCTATTATCTTGCCAACCTCTCCATGCTTCCTACCACTTCTACCAAAATTTCTCGAAAATTCAAGTTTTCCTCTTTTGACCCTCTTATCGTCGAGTGGGGAGGGGGGAGGTCGTCACCAGTCAACTACTGACTGAAACTAATTAAAAACTGATATAAAAGCAATCTCCCTCCATTATTCACCAAACAATATGAATTGCGCTTGTGAAACAAGAAAAAACCAACTATCAAAAAAATTTCTACAGGCTAAACGCTACCCCCCTTTCAGTGACCAAATGCGATCCTTGCTGGGGATCCCCCAGCGTACTGCAACTATGGTTACTTACAAGAAACTTTGGAAAGCCCTCCCCCCCCTCACAAACCCCGAAAGTTCTGAGAGTTTTCACGCCAAATACGACCCCCAGCTTCCAGCGACTGTAAACGATCCCCGCGTTATTCCACAGCGTACTACGGGCCCTGGTTACTACTCAGTCACAGCACAGAACAGCCTTCCCACAAAGCCCCACAGAACTGCGATCAACGCGTTTTCATTTTCGAAGCGGGCTTTCGGGCTGAGGCAGGTTTGTGTCCCAATGACGGGCCGAATGATGATCGGGTGAGCTGTAGGGGGGTTATTGAAAGGAGCGGCGCTATGCGGGTGGAAACAGCTGGTTTGGTGATGGTCCTCCACTCGAGACGAGCACGCAGAGGGTGCAGAGATAAGCGTTTAGCTAGCGTTGCAGGTGACGGACCAGAGGGCGATGCCATGAGCGGCAGAGCTGCCGCCGCGGCCGCCGCGTTCGCGCGATGAATTGCGGTCACCGCGTCGCGCGTCGCCAGTATCATCGGCTGCGCCGGTCCGCCGTGGCGCGCCATATTGATCGGCTCGTTGCAGTCGAGGCGAGGCGGTGGCCGTCGAGCGATTATTGCAGAGCGACGACTGCGACACACTCGCCACGCCGCACCAATGGGTACGTTCTTATAAAACTTTGATCGGAAAACTTAAATCATTTATTAATCATCTATAAGCAGCCACTAACTCCATGGGTGGCCTGGCCACCCAGAATCGACCACTATTGCATGGCTTGCACGAAAATCCCGAGATTTGGCTCGATTTCCCTATTATTTCGTACACAGAACGTTTTTATTCAAGCCATGGTCAAGACAGGAATGTTCATTGATGCCTACTGAACAGGTTCAACCAGTCCGGTCCGCTTTAATAAGCAGTGAAGTGGCTTACATATAAGAAACTGTTTCAAGCATGAAACACCTTCAAGTGATCCTTTTATTTTCTGCTTCTATACTAGTATTCATGACCAGTGTTCGCCAATATTAATGAGATCCTTCACATAAGTACCAAGGTTTTCATATTTAGTCAAAGGTCAAGTGGTTTGTTTAACAAGGTTATCGTGACCCTAATTAGGGTGCGCGGGGTGCTATTTGCTAGAGGTATCGTTTCTACTCATTTTTATCTTTACTGTTTGTACCAGCTGTAAATTACTTGAACAGTTCCGAAATTTGAGCTTATAATTTTCTTTTGTGAATTCATGCTGATTGCTTAATAACTGCACAATAATTCGCTTCTTATTACCCCTGGGCCCCCGTTCCCAATGAGGGTAAAGATTCGTTCCTTTCCCTCATTGGGAACGGCCTCATTGATCAAAAATATTGAGATATTTCAAAGCTCAAGGCTGGTTTTCAACCTTTGGACCCTCATAACGCTGGTTTCTAAACCTTGGATATCAAGGTACCTTTGCCTGGTGTCAGTTCTTTCAAGTTTTCTTCAGGGCACATAGCTGTTCGTGCACAGTAACCAGTCTATTACCTATCCTTTTTCATGTCAGTTACCAGTAATGAAATGTAGAAAGTATAGTGGTTACGAAATATTTGGCGGGTCCTTGTTTGTTTAGAAATGTTTGATTCCGAATTCTGACCCCAGCGCTCAGTTGCATTGAAAAAATTGATAAGGGCCTGATAAGAGCTGTTGTTCCATTTGGCCTTTTTTTACTTCTCCGTGAGGATTTTGTAGCTCGCGACTTTCTGCAACGCTTTGCCCTTTCACAAAGCATCTTGCTATTCCTTAAAAGCTTATTCCGCGCTTCTTGGCGGAATCATTTGAATCGTCGCACTTTCCTCATTGGTGCGCTTGTTCAAGTAATTCTACCCATGCGATCGTCGCGAAATGTGCCTCTAAAGGACTTGCGAAGGGTCACTGTTTGATTCGTATAATTTTGTAGCACTGCTGATCTTTGAAGAGAGCTGCATTTCAAGGCTGATTAGGCCAACTATTACCTATCAATTCCATACTATTTCGGTGCTATTACAGGCAAGAAGTGCGAAGTCTGCAAAAAGAAATGTTCGGGTGATGTACTGAAGGCCAATGATAAATATTTCCATATCCAATGCTTCCAGTGCAAACGTAGGTTTTTTTATTATTTTAATTAAAGCGTCTTGAAGCTTTCTTTCTTCTCGGTGTTTGTTTTCGAAAGCTGCTCATTTCCTTCCTATTGTCCTTTTTATTGATGCCATATGTAAGGGTGATGACTCAGTTCACCACCACTGTACGCTAGCTTTTTTCCTGTGGACGTGCCAGCCTCTTTGAATGAGCTAATTCAATATCGATGGATCTATTCATACATGGGTCCTATTTACCAGTTTTTAATTTGCCTATCGGTATACGGCTATCCGTCAACAATACGCTACCATTTTGCCTCCTTTGCCAATTAAATCGAAATGCCGTTGTTTGCTGATTTTGGTACCATGAAGTGGTTCGTATATCGAATCCGGCCCAGTTTAGCAGCGGAGGGGGGGGGGGCATTTCGCACATTTGATGCTTCACTTCTTACGGTTTACAAATCTTACTCTGGTAAAACCTATGAACTCTTGTGGAGCTGGAGCAAGCTCGCCGAGCCATGGTAAATGGTAGTTGTATGGTATTTCATCGCTTCACAAGGGTTAATAAGTACTCATTGCAATGGTTCACAGATACTCTTTACAAACTGGTATCATATGATGGCTTCACAAGCTTTCACAGGTCTCCACTTGATGACTTGGCACATCGATGGGAAGTTGCAAAGGTGCAAAATGCCTCCCCCCTTGTTGCCAGACAGCGCCTCCAATCCAGAAATATGGTGGTGTGTTGGATGCTGCTTACTTGAGAGCGAGCGTGACTGTTACCAACTACTGGTTAGTGGGTGCTCTAGTTATCCATGACGGGTGGGTTGTTTAATGTGAAGTCCTAATTTGCCCATAAAATTACGTGGCATCAAAGGGAGGACACAGGCAGGGCCAGCGGCTGTATGAGCATATAGTAGCTGCATAGACGCACTAGAGACAATCAAAAGAGCGAGGTGGTGTAGTGGCAAGTTGCACGCTTACCGCGCCCGCGGTCGGGGGTTCAAGTCTTGAATCGGCTTTCAGGCCGACGAAGCCCTGTACCGGCGCAGTTTGTCGACAGGGGGGGGGGCATTCTCTATCCATAGATGTGCCGGCCCATCTAGGTAGCCTTTTTTCGAGCTGATACGTTTCAGAATAGTGGCCAGACGATCTTGCTCCAGCTTCACAAGCGTTCACAAGTTTTACCAGAGTGAGATTTGTAAACTGGAAGTAAGGAAGCAATGATAGTACAAAATGCCCCCTGTCGGCAAACAGCGCCCCCTGTACCTTCCGGAAGCGGAAAATTGGTATCAGGTTCCCCTGCGGGGACGAGCACTGACCTGTGCATCGCTGGCCCTTGCAAGGCATTCTATAGACCACAACGCTCTCAATAAGTTACTAAAATCCTGAATGGAAGTAGAATGCGTGCTGCATGGCAACAAGGGATTGATTAAGTCCGAAGACTATCCCTTATCTTTTATTACTTTCAGAATGTTCTCGACCACTTGGCGAGTCGGGGTTCTATACAGCTGCCGATGGTTCGTACCTCTGCCCAGAAGACTATCGAGCTCTTGGTCGTGGAACCACCAAACGTCAGCCGACGGTATCTAAAACGCCAGATGTTGATTCGAGACCGGCGGCGGCAGTTAATGGCGAGCAAACCATTAACAACGTCAAAGAATCCGAGCAACTCTCACCATTAGGATCGCCATCTGGTACGTTATATTTTAGTATTAGTTATTATTTTCACTTGTATTTTATTTGATTCTTTATATTTTCTACCAGTAAAGACAGCTGCCCTTGGAAAGGTCACGAGCGAGCGCATTGCCAGCAACCTGTTTACTAGATAATTAAACTCTCCGCAGGTAGACAACTGTGTCAATGTGTAAAGACGACTGCAGTCTATGCGAATTGACGTATAAACCAATCTGTTTCCTACTGATATTACTTTCTTACTAGTTAATTGGAATGAAAATTAGCTGAAAACGTGGAGCAGTCCGACGTTGACCTCATTTATGTGAAAGTTTTTGTTTGACACATTTTCTTACCAATTATCCCTACCATTTCATCGACGGGGTAATTGTGTTCCCCCATATGTGATATCCATCATCTGCTGTTCGTTATGATTTGTGGTGGGAAGCAACTAACATATGTATTGCTCGGCGCAGTTCGCCGACGGGAGACGGGGGGGGGCATTCTGCACTTTTCCTACTTCACTCGTGTCGAGCCATCCAAACCTGCAAAGTTGGTGAAGCCACGAAATGATACCAGCCAAAGTTGATAGAGACCACCTGTTAATTTTTGTAAAGCAATGAAATACCATGGAAATACCTTACAGCTCGACGAGCTGGCTCCAGCTTTACAAGAATTCACAGGTTCCGCCAGGGTGAGATTTTAAACCGGAACTAGTGAAGCAGCAATAGATCAGTATGCTCCCCCCCCCCCGTCGCCGGCCTGCTCCGTACTGCTCCTTGCTTGATCATTTTTGAGTTTCCGATTGGGGCCACGCTCAAAATATTCGATGGGAACTAAGCGGTAAAGCCAGAAAGCTTAGTATCCATTTAGGTCCTGAACTTCGTTTCAATAATGCTGGCGATTTGCCAAATATGGTCCAACGGATTCATTTCATGATTTCAAACCGGTTCTGCCCATGTAGGCAAAGAGATGTTGCGCGTCAATCCTGTCTTTCACATTTTGTAGGCTTGGAATTTCAACATTTTTTATTAATAGGCATTTTAAAAATGCTATAATATGAACTTTGAATGATTGATAAGCACTCTTTGCATAGCGCTAGAGGGAGCTAACGGAGCTGAAAGGCGATAGATAGCATACTTTCTCGTTACGGTAACCCATCGTCTGACTCTCCCATAGACTACTGTAGTTTATGCTGTCAATTAGATGCGAATAATCTCATTAATTGTGCCGCACATATATGGCAGTTGTGTCCGTTTTCTTGAGATTTATTCGCCTACTAGCGAGCTGCTTTGTATACTTTATTGATTTAATTTCGAAAGAAAAAGTCAGAAGTGGGCTTGGGCATATTTCATGGGCGTCGATTGGCGGGGGTTTCGTATAAATGGGAGTACGCGCTCGTCGTAGATTGTGGCGTCCATGCTTCGGGCCCAGTCGGGGCGGCTCGCTATTGACTTGTGTTTTTGTGGCATTGTGGCGCATCGGATTGCATGCAGCGAGTGGATGCGGTCATTCGATGTCCCTCGGCCGCATAATTTCGGCTAGCATTATGAGGGCAGCAAGGGAAATGGGTGGCCCCGGGACAAAGCGATACGCTGACACAAATATATCACTCAGCCTCAGGGATAAACATCGGAACGAGTAGGATGCCAGCGGATTTGGCTACCGTTTTCAGTGGCAACGATTTTTACGAGTGTAGTCTACACAGCGTTTTGAGAGGTTCTTGAGATTTTCAGACTATCGGAGCCCGTCCTCGTTGGGGATTCCCAGCGAGGGGTCGTATTTGGTCGCCGGAGGGAGGAGAAACACATGGCGAATAATTCCAGTTGTAAGCTTTCTCAGTTTTACTTGTTTCGAGGACGGTGGTGGAAGAACATTTAAGAAGGTGTTGGGTAGGATGAGGTCCGTGCAAATGGGGAGGGGGAGTCGTACTAGAATAGGAGTTCCGGAGGGTGGTCGTATTTGGCAAAAGTCTCCCCTGACTACAGGTTGTGCTCTTTTACCATCCGTTCTGTGACATACAACAGGGATGAGATTAAAGGGGGAGGGCGTATTTAGCCACAGGAGAGAAAGGGTCTTTCGCTCATAAGAAATTCCTGCTGTCGGTTTTTCCGTTTCACGACCGCTATATACACCCTTCCGCCACCGGCTAGACCTCGACGGTAGGAATTTGGGTATGCTCAGCAAGATGGGAGGCAGAATGGGCGGGAGTCGCACCAAACGGAGAAATTTGGGGGATAGTCGCATACTGGTAAGGTTTTTAAGAACGTTGTAGTGTGCCCTGTGTTCAAGTCGCTCTTTTCTTCTCCCTTACAGTGTTCACAACATTTAAGCGTCTAATAATAACTTCTGCAGATATAGTGCAAGTAATAAATGGGTGGGTGGGCGTCAACGGAAACCCTTGTCAACATGCAATTTTGTGACGTTTTTTCTATTCATTTAAAGGACGAACTGGTACCAGCTTCATTAGCAGTAGGATAGAGGTCATTAGGAGACCATTCTCACTTGTGACTGTTAGGTAGTATTTAGCACTTGAAGGTGCCAAGGAACGAAGTGAGCTAGGAGACGAGTATTTTCGCCCAGGCCAAAGGAGCTATGGTTGGGTGGACCGATTCATGCGCAAAAAATGGTTTCTCGCTGGCTCACCTAGCGCGCATATATAATTCTTTCTTGGCATTCCCACCCCCCCCCCCTCCCACATTTCTTGTCTCGTTTTGGTTACTCTCACATTACTGCCAAAGCTTCCATAAGAAGCAAAACATTTTAGCTCAGCAGACGTTCCCATGGTTTTAGAAATGCGGTATGTTGACAGAACAGTATTTTATAGAATGTCTTCAGCGCCCTGCCCGAGCTTAAATTCTGAGGGACCTATTTCGATATAAATTCATTGCAGTTGCAAGCGTGCGAAGCAGTGAATATAGCCAACAGCCTTGGAATATTTTTTCATAAAAAATAGATTTTCGAAATTAGCTCAGAATCCTATTAATCTACATGCATTATTTCTCCTGTAATAGGGTGATGGTGAGTCGTGAGAGGTAGCGTTCTTGTAGTACGCAGCGTTCAGGGATCACATCAGGAAATGAGTTCTGCTCATTTAGCCAGGGTTCCCCGTCCTTCGGGAGTTAGTTGATCGGTGTCAGACCTGCCTGCGGCCAGGGGGCACAGGGGTTCTATCGTTGGGTAAAAATTTCGCAAAATACGTCCCTTGAGATTCCTTTTCTGGTACGACCTCCCTCCTTTCCCATCCCCTATCCCTCCATCTCTCTGATCCTTCCCACTGCTTATCATTTTCAGGTGTATTTTCTCGCGAAGCTCTTCAGTTTTTCCCCCGAGAAACTGCCGTTGGGGGGTATACAAGGGGTATATATGCACGTGAAACGGGAAAAACAGACAAAAGTCGACAACCGAAAATAATTTTTATAAAGGCAAACCCCTCTCCAAGTAGTAGTTTACTTTCGCTTGATCATCGAAAGTTGCAGTGAAGTTAGCAGGATCACGTCTAGAAAAATCGTTGAAAATCAAAATATATTGAATATGTTGAAAAATCAAACAAATGAGAAATATTAAGGGGGGAGGGTCGAAAGCAAAGGGGTAGCTCAGGTCACGTTTTGCACGAATCCTACCTTCGAGTTGAGGATCTTTGAGGTTCGGGGGAGGGGGAGAGGTCCTTTTGATGCAGTTATAACAAAGTACTTAAATTATCGATCTGGAACGCTCGTAATTCTGTGAATGTTTTCTGGGGCTATTTCGAATGACCATTTTGTCCTTTTTTGATTTTCTAGTAACGCGCGGCGGATCTATCCAAGTAGAAGAGCAGAAGTGCTTGCTGTTATTGAGTATGTCTATCGATTGAAGTGTTCAGCTATCGATTTCATTCACAAGCGAACCAGTTATAGAAAAGATGTACTAATACCGTTCCAGCAGACTGTGCGGCGTGTGACCAACCGCTCCATTCTGGCCAAGTCCTGCTTGCACTTGGACTGTCATGGCACGTGTACTGCTTCAAGTGCAGGTATCCTCAAACTATTTGTTTTATTTTGTATTTTTCATGATGAATAAGTGCCCATATGGTGCCGTTCTTGTGATGTTGTTATTTTTAGCGCGCAATCAGTTATTGATTTTTTCAGCGAATGTGGCGCAGTGCTACATGGGGAATATATGTCACATGATGGAAAACCGCTTTGCCTACGAGACTATAACGAGCGACATGGTGTGAAATGCTATGAATGTCATAAATTCATTGCTGGAAAAGTCTTGCAGGTATCATAGCTTGTTACCTTCTGCCCCCCCCCCACCTCCATCCCGCGTTTATTTGCATATTTACACACTTGATCGGGCGAGACGTGTTGTACCATTGGAGCAGCACGACGGATGGGTCGAGCGTTCGGTATATTTGCCGCAAAATCGTTCTCTGCGCGCATTAGTACAGCTAGAAATCCAGCCAGCTGCCTATACCAATAGTTACGTGATTAATTATTCGATCAAAACGCACGATTTTGCATTTCCAGGGTTATAAATCACTGGACTAGAAGAGATAGATGGATAAACTAGAAGTCATGTGGATAGGTTGCATACCAGTTACCAGTTTGTGCATGAACTCGATCAGACGATTCCATCAAAGCAAACCAGCCTGGCTGGCATGGACGGCTGATCCATGTGTGCCAGTTCTGTCATGACTATGGGGGATCATGGGTAGTTCTCTTGTACTTCCCCTGTTCAGTGCGGCAATTCTCATGTTTAATGTTAAGCTCAAACTCTGTACCGCGCGGAGAGAGGTCGTAATTGCAGATTCAGTGGCGCGCGTGGCGACAAACGAGAGGATTCATACTTCTTTCTAGCACTGTTCGACCACAGCAGGCTTCAATTTCATCAGCTGCTTTTCGCTAGGCTTCGAACGCGAACAGCAACTCTTTTTGGTGGTTCAAACCACCGATCTTTTTCGAGCCGCCGCGACGCGCACTTCTAAGGCCGTAATTACGACAAACCTATCTTCTGGATATAAAATGTAATTTGGGAGTGGTTGGATTGGTATGCTGGTTGTAGGATTACCGATGGCTTGTGTACGGAGCGTCAGAGAAAAAGCATTTTACACATTTTTGACTCGCGCTAATTAAAAAGGGTCATGACAGAGCCAAGAAAACTAAGTAGCCGTAAAATATGTGTGTGATTGATTAACCCGTAGATTAATGTTTCACAGATCCGGATGTAGTGTTGGTGTGGGGTAGGTGGGAGGGAGGGCGGGGTAATGGGCTTATTGACCACTAGCCAGTAACTGTAAGAGCAAGTTATTGATCACTTAACTTGCTTTGTTAACATTTGTTTTGTGGCGCGGGTAGACTAGAGGGCTGGGCAGGTTATTCAACCGAATTTTGTGCAAAACTGGGATTACTGTATTGAAAATGACCTTTGGCTGATCCTAGGTGGAAGCGAGAGGCGGAAGTGGTGCAGTGGAAAGTGTCCCGCTTACCACGCGCGCGGCTTAGACCAATCAAGCCTTCTATCGCCTGGGCGGTAAATTGGTACCATGTTGGTCGGGGGGGGGGATAGAAACAGTGACTTGTTTATCGGCTAGCCCTTGAAGTCATTGTATAGGCCAAATCGCATTCAGTAAGCCATTGTGATTCTGAATGGAAGTGGAATGCGTGGCACATCCTAAAAAGGGATTGAACAATGGCGAAGACCTTGACCTTTTTATTCTTACTTAGGTGGGAAGGAGCTGGGTGGGTGGGTAAAACGGTTTCTTGGTTCAAAGAGGGATTGGGCTTTGTGGTTATCTCACTTTTCCATAGAGAATTCTCTGAACATCCATTGCCTATGATCACTTCGGCCGTTTTCGTCCGTAATCACACTTCCTGTGTCAATTTTCCGGTTTTTCCCGTAAAATGTTCTGCGGGGTGCTTGAGTAAGTTTTGGGGTGCTCATAGTTTTGTTTCTCCATGATTTTATGCTTATTCGACCTTGCTGAGCGTGTTGTGAGAAAACCAGATGTTTTTTTGTCTATCTGGATTTGTGGGTTCATGAGATCTGTTTGTTCACGTTAATGGCTCTGGCGCAAACTTTTTATTTGTTTGCATATAAGTTTTCTTACTGCATCGGAAACATCACGTCCACATTAGCTAATATTTGCTAAGCCTTGAACTTCCTGTAAGCTCTCAAGATAGTGCCTCGTTTATGATGGGAAACAGACCGCGATACTTCTTTATTCATGTCGGCATGATCACGCAGACCCATCTGACTCGATATTTTTGTTTGTAAAAAGTTATTTTTTGTGCAGGACACCATTTTTAGGCGGGAGGCTACAAATTCCATCCGACTTGTGCACGGTGCTCCCGATGTGGCCTGCACTTTGGAGATGGTGAGGAAATGTATATGCAAGGCGATGAAATCTGGCATCCATCTTGTGAGCATTCTCGAACCACGGAGAACATTGCGGTATGTTTTCTTCTATTGTTTCTGTTCCCTCCACTAGAAGCAGAATCATTCCACTGTTAGAACACATCCGTTTCTTCATTTTCAGTGGGTGCTAAACTGCTACGGAAATAGCTTAGTTATTTGTCAGATGGTAGAAGAGAACTGGGCGCAGTTCGGCGACGAGGAGTGTATTTTGCACTTTCGCTGCTTCTGACTGTTGTGTCGAGCCCTCGAGTAAAGATTTGTAAAAACTTGTGGAGCCATTAAGCGATACCGCTTAAATTTTGTAAAAACTACTTGTCGTCTTGTGAAGAATACCTGTCAATTCTTCTAAAGCAATGAACACGACAATGGGGAGCAGCGAAAGTGCAAAATGGCCCCGTGGCTGAACTACGCCGAGAACTGGTTGAAAATATTCGTTGATCAGGTCTTAGTCATGCTCACTGCCCACTAATACAAGCCAGATTTCAAACGAACTTTTTTCCTCGGACGTAGATTTGGCGTAGCCAGTTTTCTTTCTGAGGGTACTTTGTCCTCCCGAACCTGTAACTCACATACGCATTCCACGGAACCACCTGGCCTGCCAGGTGGTTCCGTGGAATGAGGCTAAAACACTCGAAACGCGAAAATCACGTTCGCTCAGCGCGATAACGACTTGTACGTGTCCTACGGCCGCCGCCGCTTGTAAACTGCACATCATGCATTTTCGCTCCGAGCAGATATGATATTCGGGTTAAGAGGCTTGGCTAACTGTAGGGGACAAGATCTTTTACCGAGTTTCCGACCAGATCTCTCAAATAACTTTTGCAACCGAGAGATGGCCTGAGTTCCGCAAGGGCGGGGCGGGGCGGGGGGTGGGGGGGGGGGGGGGTAAATGGGGCAAGGTTTAAGGATGACTAGTGCCCTGGTCGCTGTCGTTGTGATTCAACAATCATGCTGCTACATAATTTACCCAGCAGTGCAGTCTTATTCGCTTTCAGATGGGCGTGGCAGGCAGGTTCACCATTTGTTGGAGCGGGTAAGCGACAGAAGTCAGTGCAAAACGACTGATATGAGCGATATGATACAGCCTCGTCGCCTGGTCGCCTCGACAACACGTGCAAGACGGGTGTGGCGCCGCTTTAACCGCTTGACATGCCCCTTCATTTCATCCGCGCGAATGAGACTCCAAGTCGAGGCGCAGACAACTGCCAAAGTAGAAAAATTCAGCAACGATTTTCACAAGGTGTTCGTAGGCGATTCAAAAAATAAAGACAAGAGCCCCCATTCAAGGAGTATTCGGTGTTTTGAGGAGATCGTCTTTGAGCAGTCGAGTATTTGGTTTCAAGTTGGCGTTTGTTGAACGAAGCTGACATTTTGGAAAAGCATTTTGGCCACTTTTTTGTTTTCTATCTGGCTTTACTCAGAAATTTTCCGGGAAAGTGTACTACCATAGTCGGTCGACATGGACTAAGCCTTCTTATCTTCTTTACGATGACTAAAAATCTTCAAAGAACGTGAATTCTAACAAATTTCTGACAGGGTAAGTGCGACCCCGATGGCATCATGGATAGTGCACTCGCTAGGTCAGCCGGAGGTGCGGGATAGAGTCTCGCCAGGGGTCCGACTTTTGCCTACAACTGAGCATTTTTGGCCCAAGAAATTTCAGTTTCATGATGTTGTACCTTCTGTAAAAGTTAGAGTAAGAGACAATGTAGCTTTACCATCCCCATATTTTTCAGCCATCGGCAAAGAGCGCCTCGTTGTCTTCTCGAAATGAGCCAAAGTATCAGTCAGCTTTTGGACAACATCTCACATACATGTATCTGCTACCCGAAGCTGAGCAAACATATTTGCGTCATCCGATAACAAATCCAAAGGAACCAAATGCTCCGCAATTCCATGTACCTCTAGGTTTGTTCAGGGTTTTTTATTTTTATGAAGTATAAAGCTGTTACACAATGGTTGCTATGTTCGGTCTTCTTGAAACCCAAGCATTTCTCTAAAGAAAATGTCTCCTTACTGCTTTCTCACACAATTGTCGTGAGGACGCCATATCAGGTTGAAGATTCGTCACTTCTTTTGTTGGGATGTGTGACAAGACAATCGTAATATGCGACGCTGGTAGGGTGGTAAGTGACGTCGTACCCGACAGACGAGTTGATCTGTCCGGCCGTTCAAATATGAGTGTCTGAGGGATGAGAAAATTCGATGTGGCGGTGATGAAGTTTTGTCCTTGTTTGAATTTCTAACACTTTCGTTGCTCCAATCTGCGAACTGGTGCCCGTTGGGAGTTACTTGCGCATGGCCAGCGCGCAGCGATGCGAAAAATTACGGTTGTCTTGTGCGCCTTCCTATTTATAGCAACCTGATCAAGCGCCTTGTCGCACTAGACCTGTCGCAAAAAATAGAAAAACAAAAATGAAAAGAAAATCATGTGGCGATACAGTAAGAAGCCACTTTCTATAAAGCCATTGTTTTTCTGGTTTTGTAAAAGTAATGTTTTCAGGTCCTATTAAGATTCGTAAATCTCGTCTTTCTATGCTCAAAACGGGAATGCAGCGTTTGAGTGAGTGACTTTATACCTTTGTTTTGTTTCCTTTCTCATGAATTTGTTTTGAAGGCCTGCATGGAGGGTGTACTACTTCCGCAGCCTAAAAATATGCGAGCAAAGCGAGACTCGTCTGCGACGAGGCCATGGTTCCGCCCACTAGCCATGGCAACGCCCAACATTCATTTCTGGTGGTAGCCTGGTGGTGCGATTGTTCCGCTGTCAGCTCCCCCATTTCAAGAGGGAGAGTGAGGTGACATGGAGAAGGAGCTGGTACCAGCAAAGGACCACTTGCTCGACCACGTTTTTCCCTCGCCATATGCCCACATAAACACTGTTTGGCATGGGGTTCTACATGAGACACTTCGGGCTAGTTTTTCTGCTTTTTTTCTTCACTTGTGTTTTACGTACCACCATCTGGTCATTGGTAGTTGACCCGCGCAACTCAGCACTTTTTAGAGCAGATAGTGCCTTTAATTATTTATTCTGAAGGGGTGGCTCTGGTTTTTCTCTGAGATCGGTGCATACTACGAATTAATTTTAGCGGAGGATCTCGAGAAGAATGTACCTCGGCCGAAATCGCCCCATATGGATAACGAGGAACCGATTGAAATGGCTCATTATCCTGCCGGTCATGCACCAGATCCAGATAAGGTCAGTCCTGTTTTGACCTTTGTTGTCGTTCCCGCTAATGTGTTGCTATTGAGGCATTCTTTTCCAGCTTCCAGCCATTGAGCGAGACGATTTCCCAGCTCCTCCTTATCCATATGCTGTAGAAGGTTTGTTGTTTTTTTTCGCTGCTATGTATGTGAATTTATTCTTTCAATCTTTTATTTTAGAACTGAAACGACGTTTGTCAACGTCTTCGATAGAAAATGAAATTTCCGATGACGAATTGTCCGAAAGCGAAAGGATTGATGAAGACAAGCTTAAGAAGGTTCCTATTTCTTTTGTTTCAAAGTATGTCATGCTCGTCACAATCTCATGCGGATATGAAATAGCAGTCAACACTGCTGTTTTCATGTCAGAGCTCCCTTTTCACTTTTGGCTACCGTTTTGGTTGGGTATGCGACAAGGTAATCGTAATTTGCCGCGTTGGTGGGCGTGGTGACTGACATCGCGCCGGATAGAACCTGTTTTCATACCTGGCTGTTTGATTATGAGTACCAAATGCACGGAAAACTTCGAAACCTGTCATGAACCTTGCCTTTGCATGGATTCATGGTTTCGGTGCTTCAATCGACGAACTTGTGCACATCGAAATTTGCCGTGATCGCACGAAAAGCCGCGAGCTCCGGCGCATGATGAATTATATTTAAAAAGGCAATGCCCGCCTTAGCGGGAAGGGGTGCGAAGAGAGGGGCATCGCCACAAGTTCTTATCGACGTGGAAACCTGTAAAGTCCTGCAAAGCAGTGAAATCGCATTAAAGGCAGTTGGCACGATGGTTTCCTACTTAGCCTCAAATGCTAGTAGGGTGCTGTATAGTGGGGAAATGGCGAAAGAATGGAGTGAAACGGTCAAAATCCTGCGAAGAAAAAGCCTCCGTTCTCAGTGACTTGTGAATCGATTTCGGACGAGTTTCCCATAGGCATCTTACCAGTCACCGCTTCCGAAGATACGGCTGCATATGTGTACCCATGTATGCATGCAGCATCACGGCCGCTTCATACCAATCCCTTTGCTTCATAATTTGCTTAGCAAATGAATGAATACGAGCATCCGAAACGGTCGTCCATTTGTGGGCGGGCGGGCGTGGCGGGCGTTTGGGACGTAAAGTTGTGGCTTGTTAGGGCCCTTATAAGGGCACCTTCCTCGGGAAACCGCTATGCAGCGCTTGCCCAGGGTCGCGGAATTCTATCCTGCCAGGAGTATTGATCCTAGTCGCCCGGGACACGATGGCTGGACGGGCGGTTACTGCCAACGTCAGCCGTCCGCCCCAGCCATCATCCTCACTGCCTTCAAGCTTGCTTATTCTAGTTATGTTTGGTTTACGTTGAATTTTTGTGAAATTTTCAGACTGTTGAGCAACTGGAGAAGTTCGATGACTCGTCGATTGCACATGTTATCAAACAAAATATTGAAGAAAGCCATAAGAAACAAAGGTATCAACATTAGCGCACGCTACTTTCGTTACACAATTTGTTTGTCGTTTCAGACTACCACTTCACTGGGATCCTCGTAATGCTAGTCGCACGCCGTCAGCCAAAAAGATGCCACATTTGCGTTTTCGTTATGATGTTCCAATCAATGCGTGTAAGTGATGTAGTTACTTTTCGTAGTTCATAGTTGAATTCATGGACTTTGGTGCGCTATATATGGCATAGCAGGCCATCTCGACACAAGGTTCTGGTCCTCTGGATTCTTTTGTAGGCTACTCAGACTCAGAATCATAAGCTAATGATAACAGAAGTGTAGAGTATTCCATTGCGGGTAAAATTAAATGTGTCGGTTTCGTGAACGCATAAAATTGGTTACACCTCAGTTACTGCAGTTTAAGCACGCCAATTAGCCCTTGTTATCTCGCCTCTGGCACTGTGAGGTTTATATACGTTTCGCCATCTTTTTTAATTATGGAAACCACTGTTTAGCGCCACAGTAAGCACTCTGAAAGTTATCACATGTGGAAGATAAGGGCAATCATGTTGAAATTAGGGGACTACATTCCGCGTTCACGCTTACCGCACCAGTGCGCTATCCGCTGCGCCATCAGGGTCTCCCCTTACAACCTCTGCTCGTTGGCTCTAGTGCATGGCCTTGCAGGTTAGCCTGACGAGCGTGAGGTGAGGGTTTAAGTCCCCTTAGTCAAGAATGACCCATAGCTTCAGCGTTCTTGTGTAACTTTACACAAACTTGTCTGCGCACGGAGGAGGGAAGCTCCAAAGAGGGTCAGGAAGCAAGGGCGACATAATTCCGCCCTCCAACCACCATCTGAATGGTGGCGTGCTTTTTAGACACGCAATGGGGGACGTTGTGTGCGTTCACGGGACTTAGCGCTGTGTTCTACGCATAACTTTTGGATACTGTGTACCTTCTTATCCTGATAATACAAGTGTTAAGTAAGTGGTGGTAAGTGCTAGCTTATTTGAGGCGCCATCCGCGATTACCTTGTTGATAGAGTCCTTTTGAGTTGGGTAATCTGGATCGCAGTCGCTCAAAGTGTACCACTTTGTGTGTGAGTCAGTCGCAACGGTCCGAGTGGCTTTGCTCTTGTTCACCTTGAGAGAAAGGTTCCATCTCAAGCCTTTGTTACCTGTAAGTCGTAAGCCTTATTTGCTCTTTGGTAACTTCCTAGCAATACGACATCTGCTGTCTATTGAAACTTTCGACTTGTTGTCATGAAACCAGCGAAAACTAGATCGTTTATGTGCTTCATACGCTGTAAATCCAATGCGCCAAGCAAAAAGGGTCTTACTAGGTTGATGCATATGTTTTCAGCTCCGACTTTTTTGTAAATTTCTCAATAGCGAACCAGCCTGAAGATTAGAGGTATGCTCCATCACCATCCACTACTCGACGCCAACGCTCAAGCAGCTTGTCGATTCCATCCTCCCAGAAGGGCGAGGGCTGGGACCTGAAGAAGGCCATAATTCCGCACAGTCACCACTGTGACATGATTTCACAGTGGTAATTGTGCGGCATTATGGCCTGCAAATGCAGGGTGGGTGAGTGATAGCTAAAGTGATGAAAGAGTATCAAGTACAGGTCACGCACACGTGAGTTGAAATACCAACATCCATGCAAACGAAATACGGAAGGATCAAACACGGGGTTAAAAACATATGCATCAACCTAATATTTATTGTACCATTTGGCAATTAAAGTTTACTCGAAAGAGCCAGAAATGCTCAGTGAACACTACTGGCACTTTGGATCAACGAAATAACTGATTTGTACGCTTTTCAGCACCTTCTCGTCATCTTAATCGTCCACGACCATGGGTTGCTTGGCAGGGTGGCGAACGTGCTCAAGGAAATACACTGCCATGTTTCCATGTGCCAGAGAGCAGAGGTAATTATTTTGTGCCGACGTAGTTGCAGAAGCTTGATTCGTTTCTTATTAGCGTTGTCTCATCCTATATTTGTGTACATTCCAGGCAGTACAATACGAGCAGCAACACTTCCGACCGGGTACAACTACGGGACACTTTCTATGGAGAATTTAGACACTACAATAAGCAGTCAGTACTCAGACCGTGAGTGGACATCTTTTGCAAATATCGAGAATAGGGCGGGGGTGTCGAATTTAATCGATACCCCTACTTTTATATAGTTCAGTTATAAGCCTTCGTCATGTTTCGGTGAACCGACTCGATATGAATATATTTCTTAAGATTCTTTGGCTGGTACAATTGGTGGAATGCGAACTGTAGGAGAAATGCGCCACACCTTACGCTCGTCGCTTCCTGATATGAGCAAACCAGCAAAAATTTACGATCTGGCTGATCTTCAGACCACGAACAAGAAGCTACCAGAAGACGTTGATAGGTGAGTCATACTTTGTTGTAAGCAGTACTCATTCCAGCTGCTGAATTTTTTTGAACGATGAGACTGCCACAGTGCTGTTGTTATCGTGCCAGAGAGGACAATGTTCGTGCAGTTCCCATGATTTTTTCGGCACCCTTGTAACTTACAGCAGACATGGACAGGGTTCAAAAAGATACAGTCCTTCCGAATAGACGGGGCTTGTCAATGTGACGTGAATTTTGGCACAGCGCCAGCTCGTACCCCAACAGTCGTTGCGGCGTGAGGCGAGCAACTATCTGTGGAAAATGAGCTGACGCTGCTCCAAAATCCACATGGCACTGACACTCCCCGTCGGTTCGGTTGTTAAAGGAAATTGGCACGATGAATCCCCTAAGACGAGTAGGATTAATACGAATTACATTAATACGAATATTACATTATTAATACGAATTGGCAGGACGGAATTCCGCGACCCTAAGCAGGCTCTGCATAATGCCTTTTCCAAGGAAGGTGTCCTTGTAAGGGCCCTATCAAGCCACAACATTCACACCCAAACGCCCCCCACGCCCGCCCGCTCACAAATGGACGACTGTTCCAGACGCTATAATTGATTCATTTGCCAAGCAAATTATGAAGCGAATGCATTGGTATGAAGCGGCCGTGATGCTGCATGGATATATGAGTACACATATGCAGCCGTATCTTCGGTAGCGGTTATTGGCAAGATGTTACGGGAAACTCGCCCAAAATTCATTTTGAACACATTGAGAACGGAGGGTCTTTCTTCGCAGGACTTTGACTGTTTCAGTCCGTTCTTTCGCCATTTCCCAACTATATAGCGCCCTACTAGCATTTTGGGCCGAACACCAAATCATCGTGCCTACTGGCTCAAGGAATATAACTGCCATGTCTATCACTGTACGATCCCGTGGCTGTATTTTTCACCTGCTCTAAGGCTTGCGCAGCATCATTTAGAGATTTTCATTTAGTGTATACATCTGCGTGAGTATTATCCTTTGCGATGAGGAGGAGAAAGAAGAGAAGAAATATCTTTAAAAGTTGCCGCTAACAATAGTAATACAGATTGTGATTTCGCCGAGTATGGCCAAAAGGTCGTCATTGTGTCAGTTGTGGGACATTTGCACCAAGACATTGCGCGCAGATCAACCAGCTAGTAAATGCTTTTAATCTGCGCGCAGTGCCTGGGCTTGCATGTCCTGATCTGCAACAGCGGTAGAAATGGAATAAGGCGGTCAGTGCTTACTGTACTACATATATGTACAGGAATGCTTATCAAAGGCAAGTTGCACGATAGATCGACAAGGTATGCAGGTTCGATATGAATGCACGAAAGCATTCCGTGCCCTAGGCGCTGTGTGGCGCGTTTTCCAACGAAAGGCACCTTTCAGTCGAGTTCTCTTCGGACGGTGGGGCGGTCCTTCGTCCACGTTGGCAAGCGGTCCGACGCCGCCGCGTTCGATAATGGCTGATAGCCAATTAGCCTGATTGCTACCGTTTTCAGCTTCGAATAGCCAAAATTATTCTTCGTTCAGCTTCAATAAGCAAGGGTGAGTATGTTCCGAGAAGCTAGATTTCATTTTCAGAGAATTTAGTAAGTAGCTCGAAGTTAAACGAAGACATTCACGAAAATTCAAAAAAAAATTGCGAAAAGAAAGAAGAAACAAGTTCTTTAGGAGAGTTTCATGCTGAATTCATACAGAATGTAATCTTATTCCAGTAAACATACTCGCCTCTAAATTTGAAACCGAAACTAGAACAATTTCAGCTTTTACAAGCTGAATATTGCAGAAAAACAACAAAAATTATGGCAGGAATCAGCTGATGGTGAGCGTCAGCAACCATCGATCGGCGGGGGTTCAGATGGAAGAGTGAGAAGAGGGCGCAGCGGGGTGTGTTAGAGCGCAGAGTCAGTGTCAGAGACGCAGGGGAATGATGATGATTTCTTAAAATTTCTCGGATTTCCATCGATGCGCAGTCAGCGGGACGCTCGCCGGCGTGGTCGTAGGGAACGCCCACCGTCCGGTGAGCGCTCCACTGTATGTCGCCTGACTAAGGTGCAAAATTGGCCCAGACGCCCGCGCGACCGCCCTCTACAAATGGGCGCACAGTCACGTCGACGATGGTACTCTTATAGCTTCATTTATCAAGTACAATTGATATGCAATGTCACTTCATGAATACATACGTGAAACCATGCATTGGAGCGGTTATTGGCACTCTGCCAGCGGGGAACTCGTCCAAAATGCTCGTCCAATGCCGCGTAGAACACAGGTTTTTAGCTATCTTTGGCCGTTAATCTTCGCTTTTTCGTCTTGTCTCCCACTGTGTAGAACACTCAGTACTGTTTTTGAACAGTTGCCAAACTATCGTAGCTTATGCCTTTAGGTCTTTCAGTTTGCATTCAGTACACCGAACTAATCTACAGTCATCCTTGCCACCGTTAATCTACTTCTTGTGCGCGGGCGTGACATCTTTCGTCTAAGCTTTGGTTGTCGATTACGATTTTGTTTTTTGCTATAAGTGAAGTAATTGGGTTGCGCCCTACAGGAATAGTATTTATGGCTTAGCATGTCTGGCAACCTGGGATTGGCACTGTCTTCCTCCTCTTCTCCCTAGGTTAGACCCGCATCGTTGCCGGGTCTGTTGTTCTTATTACACGTCGCCAATTGTTCCGATCCATCTTCTGCCGAGGCATTTGCTTCAGCGAGCTCCTTCATGATATCGTCCTTCCACCTCTAGTTTGAGGTCCTTGCAGCCGCTTGCTCACGACTCCAGTGTTCAATGCTTCCTTTACCAGATGGTTCTTAAGGGATTGGCACTGTCAATGAAAAAAAAATTGGCTGGAACACTTATCGAGTTGAATTATAATATATTTCAGGCAGCACTTGGAGCGACACTTGGCTCGTGACGAGTTCGAGAGGCTGTTCGGAATGAGTCCGATCGAGTTTTACAAACTGCCAGAGTGGAAGCGTATCAATCTGAAGCGTAAGCATAAGCTGTTCTAGTCGTCCTATATGCAGCTCTCGATCTTCGTTCTGCAAATCGCTCGTTGTCAAGCTGTCTACAGTATATTCTTTCCTATATAGACAGTGCTACCTGTGCGCAGTAATCCCAAGCAGCACTCGCGAAAATATTCTAGTGTGGACAAAATGGTCATGATTTTGCTCGTTCACGTTCATTGCACCTTGAATACTCTGAGTAGTGTAAAAGTAGCATAGTAGTCCTAGTGCTTGAACTGGAGCTGATATGTGGCCCATGTGCAATACGTGAACATTCCCAAGTCTTAGTCTCGAATTTTATTGGGTCAACCCATTACTTGTTGCTTTGGGAGTATTCGCAAAGCGGCAAGTTAGGGGTTTGGTGGTGGTTTTTGTGACTGCGCTAGGGCTACATGTTCCTCCGTTCGATGCAGGGACTTCAGAAGAGTTTGGCAAATGTGTGAAATGTTCATGTTCCTGGAGGACAGATGGGTCGCTTTACTCGAAGAACTGTGTTAGTATTGTTAAATGAGTAGGATATCGAATTGGGATAAGTGCCAATGTTTCCTAGAATCGCGAGTGCTGGATCCCCCCATATGCGTACCCCGGACATGTGTTCGTGTGCTGCAGCCGCTTTCTGTTTCGTCGCGCCCATCCTGTCTGTCTCCCTGCTGTCAGCCTTCGGGCTACAGTCGCCGGTTACCCAAAGGGTTATAAATAAATATATATACATATATGTTTTAAAGACCCAAAGACAGCCTACGTTTGTTGTCGCTTTGTTGTCAAACCTGACTGGCTCTTTCATTGAGCCATTAGTATGACAGACACACTATTTAGCGCTTGATAAAGTCTAATTCTGCATAATTTTTGCTTTAGAAAATATTTTTGTTATGAATTTATGGTTTCATTGTTCGTCGTTCGTCACCGCGCGCACTTCAGTCACGTTGAGCCAATGCACATCCACTATCATATATGGCTTTGCGCTGATGATCTGAATTTTGGCTTTTTTTTCTAGGAAATGGTTACGTTAGCTAAATTTTTTTTGTTTCAGTGTTTATTTTTTTTGCACAACTATGCCTTGAATGCTTGTGAGCTGCGTAAATTGTACGTGATTTGGAGAAGATTTAAAAGTTTAATAAGAGATTTTTTTCTTCTGCCCGGGCTTCTTTGGTGGTCCGACGGGACGTCCTGCGCGTTCTCCTATTGCCGCTCCTCGCAAACGTTAACATGTGTTTCGTGTGTTAAATGATGTTCATTTCCAGTCATCTATTTGCGAGCTCCTTAGCTTTTCTATTGAATGACTGGGCCTCGTGTGTCGTTTATTTTGCGGTTTGTAGACCCAAATAGCCATTTGAGTATTTGAATAAATATTATGAAAATCGGCAGATGATGTATTTTTTTGCATAGTGAACATGTCAGATGAGGGTGACGTGAAGAGCTTTGAATTTATCTCCTTCAACCCTCCTCAAATAAAACAGTTTTCTCCGTGACTACGTACGATCTTGTTCGCTGCGGATGGACAAGGCGTGTCTATGCGGCTGCATTGCACACCTCCAAATGCATTCTCCACCGATCGTTGCGGGTAAGCGACAAAAGTTGATGAAGAACGACTTATACAAACAATAACTTTATGATACAGCATGTCGCTCGCCAAAAAAGTGAGGAAGAAAACTGGTTGGCGTTGCGCCAAACTCATCACTCCCTTGACACGCCCCATCATTTGCCAGCGAATAAGAATGTAACATTGTCTATGTTTGCAAACTGTAGTTGGTGGAAAGTATCTTTCAGGCAGCTGGTCAAGCTTGGTATGTATGATGCGTGGGTCAAGATCTATGAGCGCTGAAGCTAAGCTGGACTCCGCCCATAACGGACGGGACGTGCACTGAATTGGGGCAGGTCAGAGACATACATTCTGAAACCGCTTCCAGAGCTGTTCTGGGACTGGGAGTATTAAGAAAGACGTCAGCAACCGGTCGGCGAACCAAAAGAGGGAGAGACATCGGCGGTGGGCAAGGGATGCGCCGTGGGTAGCGCTCGCTAAAAAATCCATTTGGTTTTGAAATCAATCAACAGGCGAGCGCATATCTACGGTTGTCGCCACCGCCAAAACTTTCTCAACAAAGGAATAAGGCGAGAAGGTTGTATATACAAGATTTAGAGGATTGCCTACTAGGGGCAGGATACGCCGGCGCGTTGTGATAAATTTCTGCTAAATACAACCCCCCTCTAAAATGGTCTCGGTACGTAACCTCCTCCCCCCCCCCTTCTTGTTCGCTGCTAATATGGCAGCAGCAGAAAAATAAACACCGAAAATGGAAGATCTGCGAAAATAAACGACAAAAAAAGACTGGACGTTAATTAAGGGTTAATATGAGAAACACGATAAAAACGAGCCATAATCAATCATAATAAATTAACAAAAGTGACAAATTATAAATGAGCATTAAAAAGACATAGGGAAAGGAAGAAAATGCGGGGAAAATGCAAGTGTCAACTCTTGAATATTTATTGTTCGCGATCATTCAAAGGAGAGCGCGCTTTGTGCTATGGTATTGGGGGGAGCTATTTCAGGGTTCGGGTGCAGTCTTAAGCCAATTACTCCGAAAGTACCCTTCTCTTGAACATCCATAACTTCCTTTTGAAGAGGGTAAAGCAGGGCTGTGGAGCACTAGGTTGACACTTCACCTGAGTTTAAGCGATTTCAAAAAAACCTCTGTTCAAGGAACTCTCTCCGTTGTGATCCAGTTGTCATTTTTGGGTGTCATAAACAAGGCATTACGCTTCCATAACGATCTTCATCCAAGGCCATTTGCAAAGCAAAAAGCAGTGACGGAGCCTTGAAGGTTTCTACTTGCAAGGCTTTTATCTACCCTAGGCCTGCTATTCGAAAAAATTCCCCGTTGTGATCTCAATGCAACCCCATCCGGACTACACGAAAAAAACCCACCCCTCCTTGAACACTGCTATGCTTCTAAAACACAAGTTTTCGCCAACGGTATCAAGAAATGATTCATTGGGCGCCGATTGGCATCACTCTATAATGCGCCATGCATAGGGCTCTCAAGCAGAGCTAGTGGGAAGGTGCAACGTCTAGGAAGGGCTTCCTCCGTGTAAGCAGATGTGCTTCTGCAATCAGAAAGGGTCTAACCGAAACGTTAGCCCAATAAAGTGATTTAACACCTTGGTTGTCGCTACAGAAAATCATTGAAGACAAGACCACACAGACGCCAAGGTTCATGGACAGTGGAACATGCAATACCATGAGAAGTATACCAGCCAGTCATTTTCTACTCGCAAAGGAAGTGCTCTCCCTAAGGCAGAAGATCGTCGTGGCGAAGCAGACCACTCGATTTTTCCAACGCTGCCTCAAACATCGCGTTACTCCGAACTTCATCAAGAAGGAACCACACGAGGTATGCGGCTTCCCAGTGGATCACAGGCAGATACAAAAAATGGAATTACGCATATTGAGGACTGCACCGAAGAGACAAAAAGGATTCAAAGCCATTTTTTCTGCTCAAAGCCATTTTTTCTGCTCTCAAGAAGTGTTTGTAAAAGAGATGTGTTGTGAAGGCTTTCTGCCCAGTTGCTAATGGAGAGAGATAGTGGTTGAGTCGAAGATCATTTGTGATTCTATCCGCTCGAAGATCAGAGTAAGAGTTATGGATAAATTCAGTAGACTAGTAGCTTTAGGAAGTCGTCACCTATCTCAATCACAACATACCGCCTGTGTTAGCGCAGACCACCTACAGACTGACAACAGTGAACAAGCGGGTGCTCTTCCACCAAGGGTTACTGTAATTGGCGGCTTAAGTCTTTCCGCTATCTGTTCTAAATCTCGGTCCCAGTTTTTCACCGAGCTAATCGATAGGCCATGGGGCGAAAAATCCTGGGAGCCTTGCAAACACCTCAAGATAATCTTCGCCTCAAGGCCAAACTGCAGGGAAACGGCCCACAATCTGTGATATCATCACGTTTCCAAGCGAGGCCTTCTTTCCCCTCCCTTTTCTTCAGACTCCAAGACCCCAATCCCTCGGTGGATGTCAAGTTTCGGCTGTTCGCGACCTCCATATTATCCAGCTTAGTCGCAACAGCGCAAAAAGGCCACCCTCGAATCTCACAGCTGTGCAAAAGCGCGGGCTCCAAGAACTAAGGGATCTCACGCACTCCAATCGAGTTGAAATATCCGTCACCGATGAAGGAGATGAGTTCGTGGTACTGCCTCGAGATCTTGATACTGCCATAACAAGTTTGCACCTTTGGAATGAAAGTCTTTACCGGCCATCATCTGAGGAGGAATTCAAAAGGCAGTATCACAGGCTAAACAGGGTGTGGGTCGATACAGCAAAGGTTGCGCAGCTGTCAAGAACCGTAGGTAGACGACTAAAGTGTGATCTACCAACCTTTCCAGTCTTCTATGTCCTCATCAAGACTCATAAGCTACAGCAGACCACCCTGTCTACCACCAATCCCTCGGACTTCAAGGTACGCTGGATAATAAGCAGCTTAGAGGGTTTACCGACAGGATATCGTGGCTGTTGAATCTTTTACTGGTCCAACTGTTACCTTTCATCCCTGCCCACCTCAGTAATGCCAACAACTTCTTTGTTACGGGTGGCCAGGTTTAGAAGGAACCATTTCATGGAATCGTTTGACGTCACTCACTCTACACCAACGTGTCAAACGAGCGCACAATGCAGGCCACCTCTGAACTGCTTCGTGAACATGACCAGTCGATAAACATGTACGGCCTCTCGACCCACTTAATGACATCGCAAAAGAGTGTCTTGACTGCTCCATTTTCAGGAGGTCAGGGCAGTAATCAGAGGACTGGCTGTGGGTCAACTGTTAGCACCAGTACTAGCCATCGCCTACATGTCCAAGATCGAAGAGCCGCTTTTGGAGCGCCGACCTATATTATACTGTCGTTACATAGACGTCTGTGTCGTGGTCTGTTCCACCGCGAAGAAAATGGACGCATGCTTTGAACTGCTTAACAACCAAGGGTAACATCCGCTTCACAACAGAGAAGCCAGAGGACGATTGGCTTCCTTTTCTCAACGTGCAGTTCCAGTTGATACGAGGGTTTATCGGACCAAATGGTACCGTAAGCCCAGCAACAAAAAGATCCTGGTCCATTTCCGGTCGGCGCATCCCCTCAAAACAAAACGGGCTCAGGACGGCTACGACAGTTTCTTCAGGCAGGCCGCGCACAATTGATCGATCAAGATGACAGCTGGAGGATCTCAGTCAATCCAGCATTGGTAGCGGTCTCCACCTGAAAATACTCTGCGTCTGGCCCGCTCCGGCAACGTTCTCGGGGCGCGCCGGCAACGTTATCGGGGCACAGCTAACGCTGCCGCCACAGCCCCAAAAACGGGTCCTCAACGGGTATCCGCCTGAGGGCTAAATGCCTTTCTGGACCACCTAGCAGGAGGCAAGAGGGCCCAGTAATCGAGCAGTCTGGAAAGGTGCCCTTTTGTTTGCCCTTTGTGAGCGACGCGATCAGCTGCACCGTAAGAACGATCCTGGTGCAGTCTCGACGGTCTAGTCCGTGTAGTCGAGATCCCTCTGCGAACCTTACGAAACAGCCGATACGCAACCGCGGGTACGATTAATACTGTGTTACCCTGGATTGCGTCATTTGTCCTCATGGGCGGGTGGGTGACTGCATGAATATCATGTGCTTTATGTGGGGATGAGTACATTGGGGAAACCGGACGACCGCTTTGCTCAAGGATCAGGGAACACTTGGATGGCATGAAGAAGTCAAGACCGGAGACCCCCTGGGAGCACACAGGAGGCAGTGCCATGGAGATGCAGACTTTGAGGTGACTGTAAGGATCTCGATGCGAGAGCCCCTGATCTCAGCATGCAAAACTTTGGAGGCCTTTTGGATACTCGCTAAAGGTCCATAAATGAGGAAGACGAGTGCATTGCCAACACAAACGAGCTCGCCCCATTGCTTGAACTGTGGGCTTCAGTCGCCATCGGCTTAGTGTCAAGGGGCCGGCTCACCTGGCGGCAACCACAGTCATTCAGTCTAGCGGTGGTCTCAGGAATACCTACCGTATATCCCAAGGTGCGCTCTTGTATTTCTGATCTGTGATACCCCCTATGTGCACTGGTTTATTATGGAATATTTTTGAATTTGAAAGATGTGTGAGGATACATCTTTTCCAAATTCAAAAATATTCCATCATAAACCAGTTAGAGTTAGAGTTCCACTGATCTCCAACTTCCATGCTCTGAAAAAGGCGACTAGCTGAAACGTTAATCGAATGAAGTGATTCAACACTTGGTTGTGGCTACAGAATCTCATTGAAGACAAGCTTTTAGATTTGCTCGCGCAAATTTCCTTCTCATGCACCGACACTGCACTTTATTTCGAAATCAGCACCGTTTTGCTCCTGCAGCCAGTGTAAGAGCTGTTAAAGAAGTACTGTGTACATGCTAGCCATATGTTCTTTGATGCGACCGGCTACAACCCCTCAGGTCTCTCCAGTATGGTAGCTATACATGTTTGACATACGACCTGATAACTTGCGCCCTTATAGACCTAGTCTCCTGTGTACCTTGAGGGTGAACATCACAACCTTTCGGCATACACTGCCTATCATAGAGCCGATTTCGAACTAGTTGCTATTCACCACCTGAACATCTTGGTGCAACTGTGCTCCTAGACCTAGAATGCTTCTTTGAATGGCAGCACTCACATACTTTGTCAGAGATAAAGGGAAGAGATGCATACCATTCTGCGCGGCCGGATTGCCGTTGGCGCGCATCGGCAATAATTGACACTCTCAGTCCGCTGATGCGATGCGTATCGTGTACAGGGCAACTTGCCCACGTTTATTAATATCTTGATTGACTACTTGATCTACCTATGCTGGCAATGCGCCAACGTAGACGACCCATTGCGTTCGAATCTCCTACGTAACCATTTTCGCTCGTTTTTGAGCGATTGTTTGTCCTCTTTCGCCCCGACATCCCTTTCCTAATGCTGGGTAGCCACTTAAAAGTGGTTATATCGAGAGTACTTTTCAGCTCTGATCTATCCTACTTCGAAACAGCTTCCAGTTTTTTAATGAGTGATCCTTCGCACGGTAAGTCCAGTTCACTTTACTCAGATAAGAGTTTAGCAGAAAATTTGCTCTCAGTTATACTGAACCAGTTTGGCTGGTGCGCGTATGGTCACTGCGCGTATGGTCAAACCTATGCTACAGATCACCGATAGGATCTCTGTGTTGACCGCTAACACTTGGCCTATACATGTTATTTCTTGGAATACGGCCCATTTCATAATATTTCTCCTTTTTAATGAACGTTTGTCAATGTTTGGTGCTTATCACATTCAAAACACCCACCATTCGCTGGAAATAGGACGGCTTAGCGGTTGAAGGAAATTCGGTGGTAACAATGTAGAAACCTTAGTGAAAATTCGTTACATCCTAGCGCTCCTGTTGAGCAGCTTCGAGTACCCGTGTGCTGGTGGCTCTTATCAATCCACTGACAAACATCAATGGCTTTTACTTTCGAGTGAAACCCTACAGTTTAGCAGGTTCGAGTCAACTTCGATTATATATGTAGCCTATTTAATAGAAACATCTTGGCTCACTAAGCTTTTGCCTCATTGACGCTGGAGGCTTCTCTCTGACCCACCTTTCCCATCCTGCCCCCTATCATGCCTCCTGCATCAACGTCCTACCATCGCTGCCGACGCACGTTGTGAAGTTGGTGATAATCCCTTTATAGCCCTTCACGGTATCTTATCAGCTGTTAGCAATTCCTGTCACCCCAACCAATAATGTTCCCATCCTGCCCCCTACCTTGCCTCATGCAACCATGGTTTCTACAGTTGCTGTGACGCGCGTTATGAATTGATGGCCCTTCCCTCTGAGGCCTGGTATCTTATCAGCTGTTATCACTCCTACCACCACCAATAATGTTCCCATCCTGCTCCCTATCCTACGTCCGGGAGTCAACGTCCGTCGTTTGCTGCGACCGGCGCTATGGATTAGATGACCCTTGCCTTCTAGGCTCCTTATCTTTTCTGCCACCGCACAAGCGTGTTCCGTCCTCTCCTCCCATCTTCCTATTGAAAACCCAACGTTCTACAGTTGCTGTGGCCTGCTCTATAAAGTTAGTGATCCTCCCCTTCTAAGGCCCGCTACGGTATCTTATCAGCTGTTATCACTTCCTGCCACTCATCAATAGTGTTCCTGCCCAACCACCTACATCACTTGTTTAGTTTGAGGGCTCCGACGCTATTTTTGAACGGAGTTCTGAATTTCCGGTCAACACACACACACAACAACACACACACCACACACACACACACACCACACACACACAACACCACACACACACACACACACACACACACACACACACAACACACACACACAACAGACAAACTTAGCGGATTAGATATAGTAGGATTAATTCTTCTTGATGCCCACCAGGGCGATAGTTGCGATGACCCTATATTCTGATTCACTTTTTTCCGCGAGTATAAGCAAATTTGAGCATGTTGCTTTTCTTTCCATTTGGCTTTCATGGGCGTGTGATTCTCATAGGAGGCCCTGTACTTTGCATCATTGATTGAGTATTTACTTCTTCGCTTTGTACGCTTTTAAATCCAACTGCACACCAAGCTGATGTGATGTTTCTTATTCTCGAGATCAAAATACTATGGCATAGAACTGTAGCTAGATAATACACACTAACAGAAAATATTGGCCAGCGTGAGTAAGACAATGAAGAGTGCGACAGCGATAATTTGTTTCACCAATTTTTGTCTACTGACCAGGGAAGTCCACCAACTTTACCATGGAACTTTGAATGGAGACTGGGTATAGATAGAGTCTATATTGCCATTTACAATTAAATTATCATATATATTGCAATCTGATTTTCACAACGCAACTCTGTGAGCACGCTAAGCGTCTGTAATGGTGCGTAGGTAGAGGCTTGACTGGTGACGCTGCTGCATAATGAGGGAATCGCATACGTCCGAATCGAAGTCGTCGAACGAACCTTTACCACTGAACCACCCCGACTCTATTCGATCTCATGCGCACCCCTCGCTCATGCTTCACAAGCTCATTCACCAAGTGTCTCACCCTAGCTGCACCAATTACAAACTTCAATCAGCTCATAAGTTGCTTCATCAAAAGCAGCGTTTCAGTTTTTGCTATCTATATTTGTTAAAACGACCCTTTAATAGCACTATCGATCTACCAGCGTTTCCATTCAGTAAGTCCTGGTAAGTTGCGCGGATTTCCCTGGCTGAGAAATTTTACTTGATAGGTACTCTCGAATGTACCATTCGCTTGCTTCCGAAGTAACTATTATCAGAACTCCAAAATACCTCCCGATAGAACCACTTTCTAAAGTAGCTCAAGCAGCCCATCAAAGGCACGGTTCCTCGCTACTCAGCTTATCGTACACCGTTAAAAAATATGGCGTCAGTGAGTACCAGTGGTCCGCGATGACAGTTAGTCGAAGTTTGAAAATATTGCGTCAGCGAGGTTCTCAGTGGTCCCGACCGAACATGTCCATCTGCCGGTTTTCGCGGACCCAACAAATCTAGAGGAAGGCGCTTACTTATGAGCGACTATAGGTTCAGTGGTTTCTCGCTTTTTTCAGTGACTGGTCCTTCCAGGACTTCGCTCTCAATGCTCGTTTCCAGTTGAAAAAAACGAGAATCGCAGGACGAAAACAGCACGAAAATCGTCACTCGCTACGATCGGTAGAGTTCCTATCGATGAATCAGCTGTGCCGTTATTAAGGGGCGTAGTATGGGAGAAAGACGTTAATGCCGCGCGTACAAATGGGCATCAAAATCAGCGGCTCCTATCTACGGGCACGGTGAGCATGTTTTTTGTGCATTTTTTTTCCTTCACAGTCGAGTTCATTTTAACCCCTTGTCGTACTGTCAGTAAACCTCTTAATCTATATGGGATGGGCGAATAATGCGCGGTTCTGCTTCAATGCAAGGAGATGTCTGGGGCCGAATGTGAGAGGCACAATTAATCGCTTAAACAACGCGCCGAAAATTATAAAGTAGGGAGTATTAACCAAATCGGTCGGTCTATGGTTGGCGCACTTGCCAACACATACGATCCGATCAGGTACGTTAAACAAAACTATCAGTAGCGCGGCTAGGACGATGTTGTTACGCGTCCCAAAACGTGCTCGCATCGGTCAGAGTGGTGAGGTGTGGCAATTTACAGCCATGCGCCCAATGGCCATCCGGCCGCGCCGAACTATCGGCTTTCCAAAGGGGAGACATAAGGGTAGCATAGTGCCGTGGGTACCCCTTCTTGGGGCGAAATGCTGCCTAGTTGCCTCTTCCCCTACCAACTCTTGAAAAGGTACTCGCGCAAAAGGCTATTTTTGCAGATGTTTGCCGCTGATTTTCTTATCGTCAAAAGTCGCCTGTGCTATAAACGCTGTAGCTGGTGTTGAATTTGTTGTCGATGACAGCATGTTTCACAGCCGTTGAATGGAGCCGGCGTAACGTGCAACCAAAATGGTTCTAAGCAGCTACTTTTTGCCCAGGGTAACATTGCGCAGGGTCAATAACTACCTGTTCCAGTAGGCATTCCCGACTCGGCGACGATCCCTTTGAAGCCAGTGAATTGGATGCTAGCTTCATGCAGTTAATGGGGAGCATTTCAGCAAACAATCTGACTGCACCGAGTAGTGTTGGCTTCAATAAAGGTTGATTTGAAAGCGAAGCGTAAAGGCACTAGCGGCTCACTGGTTGTGTTGCTGGCTCAATCTCTTTTTTTCATCTCAAACAAAAACCACATCAACAAAACAGCCATTTAGGTTGAGCTGGAGGGATGACCAAAAATTGTTGCAAAAAAGAGCAATTGCGTGGAGCGCAGAAGGTTCCGTGAATAACTTGTTAAATTCAGGTCTTCTTTACTTCTTGGTCTGGGATAAAGTTCAAAATTTTTGGCGATCAATACTTCTTTTTGAATGCGCCCGTACAATAAGAATAGTGCCTCTTGTGTGAAATGAGATATGGGCTTTATATAATGACCTGCGGCGGTCGTGCAAGCATGCGTTGGAGAGTATAAGTCAGCAGTTACATCATCCGGGTGAAGCTTTACCATTCTGATGGCCCCGCCTGAACGACGAAGGAAGAGCTTGGTTGGCATAGGGCGGAGCCTCCACTGCGGATTTGGGCTCATGGACCGCACTTTAAGGATGCCTTTCATACTTTGGCTACTACCAGGTCCACCATTGGTCCGCAGACCGACCGTCAGCGCCTCACGGGGCTGGAAAAGTATGGATACTCTCGACCCTAGGATCTACCAGCGAGACCTGGAGTAGAGAGTATGGAGAAGTAGGAAGGTAGAGTATGGAGAATTAGGAGGGGAGAGACAGTTGGATCAGGCGTCGTGAAATTGTGGCGTGTGCGACCGCACAGTAAGCCACACAATACCATACTCCTGACCGCTGGTGGACGCTGGAACGCTAAATCGATGCCCATACTTTCCCAGTCACTCGAGACGCTGATGGGCCCCGGCAATTGCTGCTGAACGCTGGTAGACGCTAGTAGACGCTGCTGTTTGCTGGACCCTGATTCGACCCCAGGACCGTGCGCGCGGTAGGTAACTTGTCACAGCATCACCCCTTGAATGTAAGAGTCCGTAAACTCCATAACTTACCTCGCAAGAACTCAAATGTTATGCAATAATGGGAATTCGGTCTTGTAACAATTTCTCAGATCAGGCCTATCTGATGGCACCATCGTTTTATGGGTGTTTCGATAGTCGCACTTTTTGAGCTAATCATCAAAATGAAATTTTGAGATATCTGCTCCCTCTCGAAGTTCAAGGGATGACTGCAATTTGGCTGAAATGTCAGTGTTCGTTTCAGCCTTCAGAGTTAATTTAGCACAGCTCTAATCCATGTGATAAACTTTTCAAAGTGTCCCAAAAAATCCAAACACTTCGTTTCAAGGGCTTTCCAAAAAGAGCACTGTTGCAGTGAAAGCCCATGCGAATTTCTAAAAAAGACCATCTCGCATGTAAACAATTGTCCGAACATGAACATCGCCCTCGTCCGAAAACTTGTTTTAAGTTCCCAGACGAAGAGGCAAATGAACCCATGATTGAACTCAATTAGTGGCGATTTCACTCCCCGAGGGCTGATTGAGAGACGCTAGATTCTCATAGTACACTCCCTTAATGTATTTGACATCCCTACTTCAACAAGGAAGAAAAGTACTACTAGTTAAGTTCCCACTAAGACTGGTATAAAAGGGCAAAACCTAGTTCCTTCTAAGCAATAATAGAATCTCACGTGAATTCCTCCTAGATAAAGTGGATTGCACTCTGCGAGTGGGGCGTCGCTATGCAAAACGACTACTATTTATGCATATCCCGTAACTGCATGATGTTAGCAGGTTACAAGCACTCGTCAACCAAAGTTTTTTTTTCGCCGCGAAAGTCTAGAGGCATTCTCTAGACGCCTTGATTGGGCGGAAGAAGGAAGAGGAGGCACGGAGAAGAAGGAAAAAAAGGAAGGAGGGGTGTGCATGCAGTTACGGCACGTGACTCGCTCAAATTCGTCCCTAGGCGTCCTGATAAGGGTAATTTTCCAAGAAGTTCAGAATCAGTTGAGCCGAGCAGGACAAGCGTCCGATCCACATTGACTCAACATGCAGTGCAGTCCTCAGTACCTGACCTAGTGGAATGTGGCTACCCGGGGCTCGCTATACGTTGGAACTCCGCAAGGGGGAGGTCGTATTTGCGCGCTGGAGCAGATAGATTCGGAAATGGGCGGAGGAAAAATATTTGGCATTATTCACCCTTTACTGCCCCAACAATCCCGAATGGAGCCAGTTTCTGACCGACTTTTTTCTCCGTGGACAGATTTGGCTCAAGTCTTGTCTCCTGGGGTATTTTGACCTCCTGAATACGAATATGATATGTGTAGTGGCAAGCGGAACCCTTTATCGTGCGTATGGTCCAGGAACTATATCCTGGATATGCTGTAGCCCAGGACAAACAAGCCCTCTACTCTCCGTGGAGGTTTAATTGGTTCCAAACTCTGTTATTAAGGAAGAGGCGCCGTTTTTGTACATCGGCTGATCTCCGCAAGTCATTTTTACAATGGCGTTCAGTGACCCACTGCTGGACATAGAAGTAGCACTCGAGATCCCTGGGATCTGGTAGGCGTCGCCGCATGTTTCAAACTTACCCTTCAGGCTTTAAACAGTTCCTGACAGTGTCTCGAATAGCCCCGCCTCAACCCAAATCTACGGCGATACTCGAAATATAGCATGCGTGCCGATACCAGCAAGAGGCTGATGCGGGACGACTTCATCCTGCTCATCTCTTTGCTTCAAGCACATGTAACTATGTGCTGGCAGTGCCAGCATCTCTGATATGCCGGCTGGGCGTGGCTGCGACTTCATCTTGAACAGGGATTAGGATCGTTTTTCCGGTAATATTAATCTATATTCGCATCGACAGCAACGTCATCTGCCAATATTCCGGGCTGCAGGGACACTGTCAAGCAGTTTGGATGTTTGATCTGCGGGAGAAATGGCCCAACTTGTCTGATGTTGGACATAAAGACACGGGTTACAATTGTCCTGGAATGAACATCTCCCAGCAAAGCGTAGCCGCCGTCAGGTTCAACTGAAGTACGCAGCCACGCCCACCACACCACAGAGATTCGGATTATCAGTGTCCTTATTGCTTATATTATACATACATTCTCTGAGAAATATCGGTGCAATTCGGCTACGAGAGGGGCATTTCGCGCTTTCGCTGTTCCACTAGTTCCGGTTTACAGGCCTCATTCTTGTGGAACCTGTAAACTCTTGTGGTGCTAGAGGCAAGGTCGTCGAGCCACCGTGGATAAGCCTGTCAACTCGTGTAAGCTCATGAAATAGCTTTCTAAATGGCTCGACACGTCGACGGGAAGTAGCAGAAGTGCAGAATGGCCCCCTCCCTGCCGCGAACTGCTCGGAAATTTTTGTTAATTCACGACATCCTGTGAACAAGACGTAAACAAGTATGTGTGCAGTGGCGCTTGTTCTGTATAGAACTAGTCCTTAAGTTTTGCAGAACAATATCAGCTTAATTGTTGTTTGCTTTCTCTGCACTGCCAATTGAACATCATACGGAATTTGTTGCCAGCTTAACAACTTCGAATTTTATTAAATGTTCTTATTATCACAGATGTGTGCGGAGCCTACACCGGTTAGCCGCTTAAAGGGACCTATGGTTTCTTGGTAGCGTTCTTATCCATAACCAGGGCACATCATTGGTTGGGGATTTTGGTCGAGTCCGTACGACCTCCTCCCTCCGACCGGCCATCTGTCCCTCCTCATCGAATCCAGCCGTCGAGTGGGGGAGGGGATAGTACATACTAAACGGAAAAAACACGAAAATCACCCTTTACTCCCACCGCTCCTAGGAGGCCAGAAATTGAGTACGACTAAATTGACCCTCTCCCCCCCCCATCCCAACAATGAGCAAGTTCGATCCCTACCCGCTTTTACAACGTACGTGAAGCTAGAAAAATTAAGTATCAAAATAAATTTTTCTCAGCCCAAGTACGACCCCTTCCCTGTTGGGGATTCCCCAACAACGACGTGCCCTGTCCATTACACGAAAGACCACCACAGATGTTATTGACATCTGTGATGAGAGGTTCTACTCGGGAAATCCTCTCCTCTAGCATTCCGCTTGAAGAATCAGGTATACTAGTAGCAAGTGTACTTTTAATTGAAGTGATTGAGCAGTAATTCACTCGGCGTCGACTGATCTCGCTTCTCTGCTGCGCCATGTAACTAACTTCCACACAAAGGTGATTACCAGGTGTAGCTTTTATGTAATGTTCTCCAGCGTGAGGGAGATATGTTCCTAGAATCCTAAGTAAACGTTCGAGACTCGCTTTCGTTTGATCATCCTTCAGAGCTGACTGACCCTTCTGTTTGCGACCACATCCTACCTAGCGATTAACTCTTCTGTGCTTACAGTAACTGATGTATGTAATGGTGCAGCACCAGTGGTCTACGTTGCAACTAGCTAGGTGATGAGATTCTAACTGCACCTTGCTATGCTTTTGCTAACAATCCCCTCTCTTGATCCTGGTTGGTAGTTCCTCAATTTTACTGTCTGATAGTTAGCAGGCGTCTGTCGCCTCACTTCTCTCGACTACTGTGGGGCATGAAAAGCTCCTCCATCACGATGAAGAAGCCCTTTGCCCGGATCTCTATTATGTCTTTACGGAATA
>MU940354.1:0-13795 GCA_036418165.1 Cooperia oncophora
TTTTTTCGATTTTTTGCTTCTCGTTTCTTTCAAAGGTTTCCAAGCTTTAGTTGAGAGGTTTCGAGCGGCTGCGAGGTTTCTAGCTCCCGGACATTTGACCGGACATTTGACCTTCCTAGATTCATCAGTTGACCATATAGAATATTCATGTTCCTCAAAAGCTCTTCGTAGACGGTAATGAGTCGAGTGTTATAAAAGGAAGATAAATTTTGCGGAAACAACTGATTCCTTTTTTTCCGCGACTTTTGGCACAATTTTCGACGTCGTTTGACGAGTGTGCAATCGGAGTAGGCGCTTGTAAGCAAATATGCACAACTAACTAGCAATTCGAAACTGTGGCATGAATGTTCATGTTTTTCACGCTCATGCTGACTTCACTTTTCATAATGAAGGTTCTAACAAGTAGGTGTTTATTTTGCATTCCGAGAAACTTCCTTGTCAGTCTTCTGCTATATATATTCCATAGAGATTGTGTGGTGCCCCCAAGTTCATAACTTCCTTCGTTTTATCTGCAGAGCCTTCTAATAATCAGCGTCACAGAATGGGTGGGGAAATCGTTGCTGATGGCAAGAGGTAAGAGTTGATTAAAACCGCTAACAGGAGGTCTTTGAGGTCGTGGCGCGTTCTTAAAAAATGGTTTGTTGCTTGTTGTAGGGGTCCATGCAAGGTTTACAAAAATGGGTTTCATTTTTGCTATGCGTTTCTGGGGAGGTCAAAAACTGAGTGAAAACAATTTGACGAGAAATGGGAGCGAGAACCGCGAACTTTAAAGGCACATTCCGCGATAAAATAAGGCTATGACCTCTCAAATGTGTCGGACGATCCGGAAGGCGATTTTTGAGGCTGCGCTACTTTCAAATGTGAAAAACGGGCCGCTGCCGCAAGGACTCGCTAGAAGCTGACTATTAGGCCTTGTTTACACCCTTAAGCCTGATGCCGCACCTCACCGGAGCCTGCTAGCTTACTAGCTAGTGCCACTAATTATCTTTCTCTATCAACATTTCGACTGCCTTTTTCTGCTGCTTTTCCCGTCCAATGGGTCAATACTCAGCACTTCTTGTGCTATTGTGAGTCGTTTCGCGCAATTTGCGGTCGCGAACTGGTGCTTTAACCGTGTTTAATGGCTCTGTCGATGCTGTAACTTTGCAGTGCATAATTCCATGAGGTGGTCCTTCACTATGATAATTGAAAGATGCAAAGTAAGCCATAAGAAAGTGGCGGAGGGAGTAATACGAGTTCAACGTGAAACTCCCCGCAACGCTATTTCGCGGTCGGCGGATGGCGGAGTGGATGGTGTGGTGGGCTCTCGCGAAGAAGGTTCTTGGATCGGATCCCCTTGGCGACTAGCTCTTTGCATCTTTCGTATACTTTATACGTTCTTCGGTTTTGGATTTATGACACCCATTTTTGACCACGGCGCAGCGCGACTTGCTGCAAGAGCATTCTTCCACTGAATTGTTGCCAACCCGCACGCAGGGGCTGTTAAGCGCTCATCTCGAGAGAAAATTTTTGCTGAAAGTCTGTATATAGAGGTTATTAATGGCCCTGATGACGATTCTGACCTTTAAAATTGGCGTCTAGGTCATTTGGCGCCAACATGGCTCTGAACACCCCTCACGCCAGCTGCGGGTTGGGATGCTGCGAGAATCTCTTGAGAAACTACAATGCTGCCTCACTATGTGCCAAATAAAGTACTTTTTTACCTTGAATTGTATTGTTTTCGATGCAGTGTCGACGAAGGTCTCATCTGCTATGCATACTTAACATTATGAATAGAAAAAGCCTCGGAAAAATGGTTCAAAATCGCTTCTCCCCAGCAAACTTTGCACTTTTTTGACCTACCCAGAAACGCATAGCAAAAATGAAACCCATTTTTGTGATCCTTATTCGGACCTCTACAACATGCAACAAATCATTTCCGAAACGACCTGAAAGACCTCCCTTGTAAGAGCCCTCATAAGGGTGTGGCGCCAATTTCACAGTGCTCTTAGCAGTATAGCAGTAGAGGCGAGTATTTACTTCAGTAAGAAGTGAAAGTGGGCGATACGTGAGAGAAGGCAATACCCTCTGATAGGAAGTGATAATGATTTTAGTAGAAGAGGTGCCATTAATTTTGCCTTCCGCTTCTTGTTGGTAGCAGTGATTGATTTATACTCGAGATCCCTTAGATCGGGTAGGCGGGGCTGCATTCTTCAACTTAACCTGAAGGTGATGCTTCTGGTGGTATTTCCATCTTGACACAACTGTTGTCGTGTCTCTGTCCAACACAGAACAAGATGACAGTTGTCCCAGACTGGAATATTCCACGAGTAACCAGTTCCGTGCCATGTTCAAATGCCACGCCTACTCTGGCTCAGGGATAAGGAGTGCATGTTGACCAAAACGGGAATCATATTAATTTGGCGGGAAAGCTCTGTCAAAATTTTTGAGCTCAAAATACCTTCCCATTACCTGAAGAGGGGTAACGGTAATGTGAGCACTTATACATCAAGGAGTGGTCTTTCTATAAACCACTCGCTTGACTCCTGCTTCTTCTTAATAAGCCACTGCGATTCTGAATAAAAGTAGAATGCATCCCACAAGGGGATTGATCAACGGCGAGGACTTTATTCTTTCATCCTTGTTCCTGGAGCCGTATGCTATACTTTCGAGGGAAGTATCCCCAGTTAACCTCCGCTGTCTGCCGTTATCTCAATAAATGCCCATCGTCAATCTGATTCAACCCTCTGCAGCTGTTTCCCTCACCAGTCGGATCGCCCGGCTAACGCCGAGCTCTCCTCCTTCTTGGAAGCCCGGCTTCGCCGGGCTCATGCAACTGCTTTAGAGCCTCACTTCTTAGCTCGTGAAAGAAAGGAGCAAAGTAAGGCATAAGCAGGGCGATACTACTGTCTTAGGCATTTATGATGCTCTCATGGTGAATAACCGCTGTCTTCTGATCAAATTAATGTAGAAACGCGCCATATGATCGCAGGGCACTTTCATAATGAAAAGTTCAAAATCTGGTCATGGATAATCGATTACTCTCCTCCCCATCTTATGACAGCCATGGATGCTTCGGTCTCCGCAGTCGCTGCAAGTGCGTGCTCGTGTTCAGGCGAGCGTCGGTCGCGTCAATATGGTACCCCTTCAACTCACCTATCCCCAAACTAACCTCAGCTATTCCCCTCTCAGCCACCCTACAGGTCACGCTCAGCTGCTACGCGAATAGCCCGTGCAATGGTTCTGAGTGCACTAAATGGTTGTGTTATGTTGTGGAGGGTGTTATGACTATCAAAACGCTACCACAATTTGATAATGCAACATTAATCGGTTCAGTTCCGATTGCGGTCGATCCCTTTTCTTCTCATCTTATGGCAACCGTAGACGCCTTACCACCGCAGGCGCTATGTGCTCCTATTCGTGAAATCGCCGTGCTCATCTGGTACCCCTTCCATCATATCCCACTGACCCTATTTAACCGTCGCCCACTCCTCGAACATCAGTATGGCAGCCGCCACGTGAGCAGCTGGTGCAACATAGGACACTACGCCGCCATTGCTCTTAGCACCGCCTTGCTCGTGCTCGCGTCCAGCTCCCAAGCGAGCAGCTCCTGCAATAGCACAGAGTCTATCACAGTGGTTGGCTTAGATAGGGGAGCTATTCACAATCCAAACAGCTTCCTAGTTCGTTGCTGTAACATGGATTAGCTTGCAGTTTTGCTAGCGGTTCTTTCCTTCTCTCTTGCCGCCTGCTCCTATTCAAGCGTACGCTACGCATCCCCTTACTGTACCCAGTTTGCCCGATTCAATCCATATGCCTCCTTCCCCTGCATGGGCTCAGATCCGACTGAGTACGCGCAAGGGAGTGAGGATGGGAGAAGGGGGTCACTCGATACTAACCCCCACTTCCTCACCTCACACCATTCCGTATCGCAGACACTCCTTCCCCCCCCCCCCACCTTGCCCCTTGCACGCACTTACGTCCAACTGCCACGCGAGCAACCCGTGCAATGGCTCGGAGTGTAGTGGTTTGCTTATATCGTGGAGAGTGTTATCACAACCAAAACAACTTCTTAGTTCGTTACGGTAATATAGAATGGCTTGCAGTTTTGTTAGCGGTTGTTTCCTCATCCCCTTGGTGCGTTTCTACTGAAACGCGCGCTACGCACCCCTCACTGTACCCCCGCTACGCACCCCTCACTGTACCCCCTCCCCGCGACCCCTTCACTCTTCCTCCCTCCCTTACATGTGCCCAGCTCCGGCTGAGCACGTGCAGGAGAGGGAGGCAGGGCGACTGGGCACCCCACTGCTGCCAGCCCGACGAGCACACGTCCAGCTGCCACGGCAGCAGCTCGTGCAATGGCTCGGAGTGTACCGAATGGTTGTCTTATATAGCGGAGGCTGTTATCACAATCAAATCATTGGATTGCTACATCCTCCTAATCGGTTGCCGGTTTTCCTAGCGGTCGTTTTCTCCTCCAGCGAACTCGAACCCGTGAAGCATTTTGCGGACGGACAGACAAACATACATACATACATACATACATACCTACAAACATACATACAAACCGACACACAGAGTTACTGGTTTATAGAATGAAAGGATCCTTGTTCCTGGAGCCGTATGCTATACTTTCGAGGGAAGTATCCCCAGTTAACCTCCGCTGTCTGCCGTTATCTCAATAAATGCCCATCGTCAATCTGATTCAACCCTCTGCAGCTGTTTCCCCAAGGCACCTGGAATCTCCCCCAACGGAAGGTGTTAGGGGAGAGGGGGAGAGATCGATTATTCTCTGCGCTATACTACATTCGCTCAGAGCGTGCACCGGAAGAGTTATGCAGAGCGGCGAGAGCTATAGAAACGAGAGGCGTCAGCATCAAGTATTAGGGGATACCGCCCCTCGAGGGGAAGTATAGCATGGTAGACGGGTAAGAGCGGCGTAATCAAGGTACAGCATGGGGATATGCGAAATGTCGGTGTGGGTACATCCCCCCCCCCTTCGAATGGGGTCCAGGCACGACCCCCCCCCCCTCCACCCCCGCGGCTTTTTGGCCGACGACGGACGACGAGCGCTGATGATATAGTCGGCGAAAAAGTTGTCGAGCGGGGGGGGGTATAGAATTACTAATGCATATAGTGCATATAAAAAAATTAATACGACCCCCCTTTTCCACAAGAAAAAATCAACTATCAAAATAAATTTGTCTTCCAAATACGACCCCCCCCTCCCCAGAGCAAAAGTACGACCCCCGCATGGGTTTAACGATGCTGTACCCTGGGCGTAATTCGCTACTCCGTCGCACTTGGCGGTGGGCGCGGCCTTTTCTAACTCGTATTAACCTGTCGATTGGAGCACCGAACTTCATGTAGACCCCGTCATTGTAGACATTCATGACCATTTTCGGTTCTGAATTGCCTGTTGTCGCCATCTACTACCCGGGCCATCGTTACTTGCAAGGGCGACGTCGCACGCCCACAGCGCGGCGGATTACGATTCTCTTGTCACATATCCGTATAGCAGCCCTTCGAACGCCCTGATCGCAGGCCGTGCCTTCCACATATCAGGATGGCCCATCAGGCAATATATTCAAGCGAACTCGTCAACATGCCATATTATCAAATGACATTTCCCAATAAGTAATTGATTATACCATCGTACATCCGGAGTATTCCCTCTTAACACGCTGCCGTTTGAAGGGAAACTGAGACCATTCTGGCGGATGACGGCCTTAGCACCTTCCTCGCTACTCCGAACCTCTAAGCCTCATATGTGGCACAATTTCCTGACAATTTTGCCTTCTTCAAGGTGCTCTGCCTTTTCCGAAGTCCTGGTATGTGCATTTGGATTGCAGTCTCCAGTCTAACGCAGATTTAAAGGGGCAGTCTCCCCCCCCCCTTGAATCTGAGTTACATTTAGCAATTCATTCAATGGCATCATGTCAATTCAGCCAATATTTGTGCCTTTCAACCTTTATTAAACCTGTAAGAAAAGTGGATTTCGATATGAAATACAATTAATGTTGATCACTCAATGTCGTTTGGCCTTCTTGGAGGCTGCATGTGTGCGAATATAATACGCCACTATGCCTCCTATGATGTGTGCATAACAAGCAATAAAAAGGATCACCACGAAAACCCATGCGCCGAAGAATGGACCATCTTAAAAAGTACAGTGACTCAAGGCTGCGGTCATACTTTGGGGAGCGTCCACCAGCGACCAATAGCGACCACCAGCATTCCGAGCGTCCGACAGCGTCAGCAACTAGGAAAGTCTCGAGGGTCACGGAAGTATAGGTATCTATGTAATGTCTGCTAGCGTCTATTGGCATCCACCAGCGACAGCAGCAGACCGGTAGAGAGTATGGAACGATAGAAAAGGTATCAGCTATCTGTATACCAGCTATTTCTTTATCTCCTATCGCGCCATACTCTCTACCAGCTGTCTGCTGCCCCCCTCCCCCCTATCTCCCAATATCCTACCAGCTGTCTGCTAATCCTAGCCCCACACCCGTCGCCGGTGAACGCTGGTGGACGCTGGTAGACGCCAGCTTGGTACCTATACTTTCCTAGCCCTCGAGACGCTGGTGGACGCTGGCAGACGCTAGATCGATATCTATACTTTCCTAGTCGCTGACGCTGCCGGACGCTCGGAACGCTGGTGGACGCTGCCGCAAAGTATAAACGCAGCCTAAGGCGGTATTAGTGAGGTTAGAGTTAGCAAAAGAGTGCGGACAAAAACGCCAAACCAACACGTTTACTGATCTGTAATCTTTCTTAGATACCGGTATTTGTAAAGTAATTAGGAGTGATTAGGGCATGGGAGATTAAATCGAACAGTCTTTTTACCATTTGCCCTCTATCACTCATTCACTACCTTTGCTGTAACAAAAGTTCGGCTGCAAGAGCCCTTTTGTTAGTATATACTAACTTATGGAGCAGGGCTTGAATTGGGGGGGGGGCTGAGAAACTGAAAGATGCTGACGCTCATGGCGAGACGCAGGATGTCAAGACACACAGAAGTCTCAAGGTAAGGTCTTGTCACGATGTTAGGCCTTTTCCTGATGAGTTCCTCTATCAACAGGAGCAAGTCCCCTACAACCCCTTAACCTTCGCTAGATGATGAAGTCACCTCTCATTGTCGTCAAGCTTAAGAAAATCAGTGCAGTACTTGTGTTAGCTTGACCCAGCTCTGTGTTGTCCTCGATTACTCTGATCAACAGTGGAAAGCGCTTGCCATAGTCATCTTCGGACAATCTCACAATGACTAGCGATGTTTGCGTGGCTCGGCATCTAGAGCGCCTTGGTTTCGTACAAGGATCTCGAGCAGTTCTAGAAGTGACACTATTAAGATCACCTTCACGTTGTTATGATCAGTAGTTTAACAGTGCGCGCTCTGGAAGTTAACTCAAGAATGGTGAATAAAGCCGAAAGCCAGACCTCGGACGGGACTCGCGCCCCATCTCCTGCTTATCTAGGGCTGCGCTATCCATTACTCTACCGCGGCCGCTGTTATAGCTCGAGGGCTTTTTGTGCCATAGCCTTACAGCACTCAAGGATCAACGTGATGAGCCAGTCAACCGATATCGGCAGTGACAGTCGGTGATAAGAACTCCGGGACCGGATTTGACCCGAACGGGCAGCTGTTCAGGCTTGGGACTAGAGAGAAGTGTGCTCCAGGGAATTATTGATGATGAAAGTTGTGGCTAACTAACTGGATCCCACTTGTTCTTCCTCTTTTGTTCGCAGCCTTCGACCTATACCATATAGGAAAAGCGCTATGTACTTGCCATCTGGCGTATTTTGTCGCCTTCGTGAATGTATCTGAAATCCGTGAATGAAATTTCCGAACTGAAATGTTTTGCTACCATCAACTATCCGATACGAAGGGGCGGAAGTGGTGGAGGACAAGTGGCGCGCTTACCACTCGTCCCGAGTTGGAGTCCCAGGTTGACTGCTGCTCAGGCCCACCAAACCTTTTCCCTCGGGGACGGTTAATCGGTACCAGATTCGTCTGGGAGGATTAGAACACTGACTTGCACATTGGCTGGCCCCGCAAGTCATTGTATGCACATCGCATTCAATAAGCCACTACGATTCTGAATGGAAGTAGAATGCGTGCCGCATCCCACAAAGGGATTGATCAACGGCGAAGACTTTATCCTTTTGCATCCCTTTAAGACACATGGTACGCTCAAACACATTGAGGGTGTATGAGACTATCAGCCCCCAGCTGTCGATGTGTCGTGGTCCCCCGCCCAAAACTGCACGGGGTCAGAGTACGGGCCGTGGGAAAGTCGTAATTCCTTGCTACACCGCCCTCACGTTTATGCTAACACCATCCGCGCGGCGCGGTCGCGTGCAGCTCTCTTGGCTTTTTGCCAAGTCCTGTAATTGCGCTTTGGAATACAAGTACAACGCAATTTCTTTATGCGGATAACATTTTAGGCTGCAAAATAAGAACCGAAGATGATGACGAGGGCCAGAACTCAAGAGCAACTGTGCTGCTTCTGCAATATCCCTCGGAGGCCGCGCATTTCCACGAAACATGAAAATAAAAACGGCCTAAGCGTCCCACTCGTTAGTTTGAAGTATTTCTATGGCTTTGGAGCCGGATTCGAGCCGGATCGCAGAAATGCACACGCGATTTTAATTAATTTGCGTTTCCTTAGTTTTTTCAATTTTGTTTTTATCTACATTCGTTGTTCTTCATTTCTAGCCTTTGTCATCTTCATCACCTTCTATTCGGACTTTGAAGCATGAGCAATACCTCAAATGTTAGGAAATTGCGTTTTGCTTGTATTGTCATTTGCAGCACCTAAAATGTTATCCGCATAAAGAAATTGCGTTTTACTTGTATTCCAAAGCGCAATTACAGGACTTGGCAAAAAGCCAAGAGAGCTGCACGCGACACGCGCCGCGCGGACGGTGTTAGCATAAACGTGAGTTTGCGAAATGGGCGGTGTAGCAAGGAATTACGACTTTCCCACGGCCCCGTACTCTGACCCAGTTTTGGGCGGGGGACCACGACACATCGACAGCTGGGGGGCTGATAGTCTCATACACCCTCAATGTGTTTGAGCGTACCATGTGTCTTTAACCGCTGCAATAGTCAGAGCGTATGGTCAAGTCGCATGTCAAATCATCATGCTCCTAATTGTAAGCTCTTGTTATCTTGTTTCCATCAGGCACCACATCATGAGCGGTGCAGAGGCTGTTCCGGACAAGTTGCCTCTCATGGTGTAGAATACCCCTTTCGTTCTTGAAAGATTATTAGCTTTTTCTATCTTCTAAGTCGATACAACACAAATTATACTTCAGTCAGTGGAGCACATGAATGAAAGACGCCGATATTCCATCCTAGAAAAAGCAGCTCTTCCGAGATGCAATAGACCACGCCCACAATAAGGAGGAGCAGAAGAAATACTCTGCTCGCAGGGTACAGCATAGGGATAGGCGAAATGTCGGTGTGAGTACGACCCCCCCTCCGAATGGGGTCCACGCCACGACCCCCCCCTTTTTTTGGTACGACCCCCCCCCTCAGCTCGACCGGCTCTTTCGCCGACTGACGAGCGATGAGTATATAGTCGGCGAAAAAGTCGTCGAGCGGGGGGTATACAATAACTATGCAACGTATATCCGGCGGGTGTACAGGGTGCATATAACACAAAAAATTAATACGAATTAATACGACCCCCTTTTTCCACAAGAAAAAATCAACTATCAAAATAAATTTGTCTTACCCCAAATACGACCCCCTCCCCAGAGCAAAAGTACGACCCCCATGTGTTTTCACACAAGGATGCTGTACCCTGTCTGCTCGTCCTCCTTCGAGGCTTGGGTATCACCAGATGCAAGATACATGGAAGCCGTGAAGATAGGTGGTTTTTTTCATCTATGCTCTTCTGTGAGCAGGAAGAAGCTCCATACTTTCCACCGTCGCGAAATGGTAGAGAAATCTGTCATCGCTGTCGAGACAAATACCGTTCTAGGTATTTGCTTTATCCTTGTAGGGGGACCTAATATCCTGGGTTGATACTGACACTGGATGACACCAGCGCCTGGCCCATGCCTCGAACTTAGCTGTGACGCTCATCGCCAGGAACCCTGGGATCTACAGTACTCCTGTTCATGGACTCTAGTTAGAATGGGTGAGGTGTGAAGAGTTCTCTTGAACCGTCCCTTCGTGGAATCTAGGAACACGCTCCATGAGTAAGTGTCTGTGTATTGAGGTGATGGCACCGTTGGGAATCTCTCGGGGGAGGGGGTTAGTATCTGTTCGCTGGATGGAGGAGGGTCGGGGTTGGCCTAAGAAAACTTTTTCTGATAGTTGATTTTTCCTGTTCATGGGCGCTATTCACATCGCTGAGAAAATGCCAGTGGGGAGAGGGTCGTATTTTCTCTTGTTGCGAGAGAACGGTAAAATACTTGGAGTGAAATTACACGAGAGATTTTCGTTATTGACTTTTCCGATCTTTCCCGTTTCACTCATATCGCTCCACTTGGTTCTCAAAACTATTACAAAATCAATATCTCGGCTCGTTGAAAACATTAGTTGGTTGGTGGTTGGTAGGGACCCTCGTTTCACGCTCCCCTCCCCACTCTGACACGCGCTCAACGGCAAAATCGGCAGGGAAGACGGCATATTTTTGGAAAATTTCGGAAAACGTAGTGGTGAGGCTGCGAGAAGCTGGAAGATGGGGAACAGGAGAGGGGTGGCCTTTCCCAAAGATCTCCCCCAGCGGCAGGACTTCTCCTGGTTGGCCTGTAGTTGTGACTGGAAGAAACTCATCTTATTTACCACAAGACTTTGAATGAAGTTACAGCCGTCAGTGTCACAAGAAATCGTCAACTTCATCACACCATAAGTTCCGTTGTGATCAACATGGAAACCGGGTTTCTCCTGAATGCGATGGATCGCGTTTAGTCGTTCTGAACATTTAAGAAGATTTTTTAGGGATCAGAGCACATCATCATTGTGAAACTCACAACGAGATCGTATTTGGTCCCCGAGGGGAGGTCATATGCAAACTTGAGGGAGTTTTTCTTCGACTGTTGAGCTTTCTGAATTATGCCCTACCCCTCTCCTTGGTCATCGGCGAGACCATGGAGAGATGACAGTATGTGAGTTAAGCAAAGAGGGGCTCGTACCGAGGGAAAGACTTTGAGAGACGGTCATATTCCGCAAAAATCTCCCACAGCGCCACGATGTGCCCTGTTTAGGATAGCAACACGAAGTATGCGAAGTGCACACTTAGCTCTGGACTGTGTTCATACTTTGCGGTAGCGTCCACCAGCGGCCACCAACGTCGACTAGCGACCATCAGCGTTTCGAGCGTCCATCAGGCTCAGCGAGTGAGAAGGCATAGATATCGATTCAGCGAACGACAGCGTCTATCAGTGTCCAACAGCGGAGAACGATACTGTGTAGTAGTACGGTACGGTTGCACACGCCACAACTTTACGACGCCTAATCCAACTGTCTGCCCTCTCATACTTCCCCCTCTCTACTTCTTGACCTTGGTGAACGCTGCTGCAAAGAATGAAGGCATCTTGAAATATCACTGGCCTGTTGGACCCAGTCTGGAGAGCATCCCAAAATGCTATCAGATCTAGCGTCCGGTCGACAGCAGTGCGTACTATCAGATCTAGCGTCCGGTCGACAGCAGTGCGTACTGTGAGATAAGTATTGTTATGTTTGTCACACCAGTGGGATCGCCCGGCTGACGCCGAGCTCTCCTCCTTCTCTTTAACTCGTCTTCGCCGAGCTGGCCCGGCTTCACCAGGCGCGCTCTATAATAAGAAACCGGTACCTCCTCTTTCACTCACCGGCTGCTCATACGGCGCTGTAGTGGTCGAATCATAACAGATACAGCAACCCTGCGGATCCATGCACTCCTTAGCAAACGCTTATACTTGCGGTCCGCGCCATAACGCCCATACAACACATAGACCTATAGATATAGATACAAAGTGCAGTCGATCAATACACCCCCCCTCGCTCGTCGACATCGACATTATATAGTAGGATAGTGGGATGAGTTCATTTTTTAGTGCTATCAGAGAAGTGATGGCTAAAGGAGAAGTTTGCACACTGAGCCTTCAATACTTGGCAGTATAGTGGTAGGAGATGTAATGATAATGGCCCCTTATCCTTTCTTATCAATTGATAAGATTGCCTGTCACCCGTCATCAGTTCCCTATCACTAAAGCTCTATAATTTGGTAGTGTAAAGGCCCCAACACTTTGACTGAACAACAACGGCAACGTTCCTTATCAGCCCATATCAGCTGTTATCACCTCCTGTCACCCGCCGTCGATGTTCTCATCTCCCACTCTATATCATTTTCTGAAATCAACGCCTAGCTGATGCTGTGTCCCGCGTTATGAGTATGGTGACCTTCCCATTCTCACTCCCTTATCAATCTTATCAACTGATATCATCCCTGCCACACACCAATCACGTTCCTGTCCCATACCCTATATCGTACCTCGGAACTAACGTCCTGCTATTGTTGTGACCCGCGCTATGGACTCGGTGCCCATCCCCTTCTGACGCCTCTTATCAGGTCTTATCAACTGATATCACTCCTGCCACCACACCAATCACGTTCCTGTCCCATACCCTATATCGTACCTCGGAACTAACGTCCTGCTATTGTTGTGACCCGCGTTATGAATATGATGACCCCCTTCTAACGCCTCTTATCGGATCTTATCAACTGATATCACTTCCTGTCACCCACCAATAGTGTTCCCGTCACACCCCTACATCACTTCTTGAAATCAATGTCTCACTGCTACTGGGACCGGCGCTATGAATTTCGTGACACACAGACAGACGCACACAAACATACACACACACAGACAGACATACTTAGCGAATTATATAGAGTAGGATCCTCTGTTATATATAAGGAACGTTTGAGGTTAGCGAGACAGGTTGTTCGTTTCTTTCTTCAATGCATTAATGTGAGCAAAGAATACGGATTGGTCATCGACTCTTTCAAAAACACAAAATGGCTATACGAAGAAGATTTTATTATTAGCATTGTGAAATGTATTTACAAAAATAAATTTATAAGTTACAAATACTCTATTGCAAATAACTATAAAAAGATAAGTAGACTGGTTAGAGGTATTCTCATTGGCAGCGGTGTTCAACACTAGCTCTCCTTTTACCACTAAATTTTTGATTTAACTTTTTGTAATCCGCTGCGACAGTGTCTTTTACTCAATTACCTTAGTTTGTTTAGCCCATCTACAACAATCCATTTTTCTTCCTCTTACACGTATCTTGTACTCACACCTGTTATATCCTTCTTTCATTTTCCTGTACAATTCCTTCTCATCTTTATTGCATGAATTTTGCATGTCAACTTTTTTTACATTTTTCTCGTTTTATCCTATTTCTTAACTCCTTCCCCTATGTAGTCCATGTCCATGTCGTCAACCCTGTCGCACTGACGAGCCCGGGGGTTGGTAAGACATCGATGATTCGTCTGCGATAACGGGCGAAACGGATCATCTGTGCTTTGGAGTGTATTCCTTTCCCCAATGTTTGTTTTTCTTTGTTTCTATTTGATTTGAAAAGTGTCCGATTTGATTTGAAAAGTGTCCGATTTGATTTGAAAAGTGTCCGATTTGATTTGAAAAGTGTCCGATTTGGTTTGAAAAGTGTCCGATTTGGTTTGAAAAGTGTCCGATTTAAAGTGAAAATGATATATATGTCACAGCGACCCGTCGGGCCCTAATCAGCGGCTCCCACCGGCGGCCTTCCCTCGAGTGGCTGATTCCCTCCTACGTCGATCATTGCTCA
>MU940360.1:0-11052 GCA_036418165.1 Cooperia oncophora
CGCGAAGTATGAACTCTCCTCTTGTCAAGCTTTTTCGCAGCAAGAGTGGGATATGTTCTGCGATTGAGGGTCGCGTCATCTTGGGCAAATCAAAGCTTTCGCATATCGGGTATTCACAGATGGTATTCTGAAGGCATTGCTTGGAAAGCGTCCATACTTCGCGATTCAGGCGCTCGCAATTGTGTATATCGAGCACTGCGAGCGACTGGATCGCAGCTCAGCTCAACTCTCGTGGAACTTCGCATTTTATACACACGAATTCAGTGAGGCACAGCACCAAGGTTATAAGGTCCTGTGCTGGTTCTGGCCTGTGGTACTTATTCTTTAACAGCTTGTTCTAACGTAGTCACATTTCTGAATGACTTTATGCTTCACTAGAACAGCAGAATAGTGAGTAAGTTTTCTCCATAAATTGTGGATTTGTGTTGCGCCGTTAGTAAACTGCGCCATGCGCCACATTCCGTTGCTCAACGTTTTCAAGCTTCTTAACATACTTGCAAACCCGCTGGCTCTATCGCCGTCCTCCTGATCTTGCCTGCTGAGCCAGCTCCTCTAGAGCATTATCTAGGCATCTTTGCTGAAGTGAGTTTTACTGGTATGAAGTTCGTAATTATTTTGCGAGCAAATTCTACAGCACTCCTTTCAGTGTTCCTTCTACACGCTCCTTCAGTTAAACTAAACATTTCTCTTCCGATTAATCATTTTTACTCAAAGATATATTTACAATGTTGGTATTAGACATAGTAATCTTGCTCTTGTGTGTGCCGGTGAAAATTTCTTTTTTACCATCCAAATCTTTTTCTAATTGAACGATTGAAATAAGGCCGAGAGCGATTTCAACAGCTCTCTTTCTATTCTGCATCTATCTTGCGGGTTACCTCACCACAGCGTAATCCAATTTCCGTTCATTTGTAAGAACCCGCTGGCTTTTTAGTTTTGCGGCTTCACGTGTGATCGATCTCCCCCACGTGACGAGAACAAGGCATTCAATATTCTCGCGAAGTAGCACATTAAGATCGCTAGTTATTCTGGCATCACACAGTGTTGCATACTGTCTATAATTATTCGAAAGCTCTTTCTAGTTCCGTTTTCGGTCTTCCTGGAATCCCGGGCATCTGTAGAAAATGTTCCTATCTTATTCTTCAGCTCATCTTATCTGTTCCTATGCGGACTAGCTTTGTTAGTGGTAAGACCGCTTTACTGGTCAACGTTTCAAGCAAATCTTCGTCTTAGACCTGGGAATGGCTCATAGCCCTATTTGAACTTTAAGGCAGACACCGCACTCAGGTCCTTGTGCAATTTATCCAGCCCTACTTCGATATTGCCCCATTTTCGCGACTCCTCAGCGAGCGAGGGAATGCTACAGCCGCCGGGGTTCTAGTTCTCACACCTGCTCAGTTGGACCGCCCACCAGCGAACGTCTTCTCAAAACCTATCGCAGTGGCGCTTTGTTGTTGTTTGTGGAAGTGGCGGACCTAATGGGAACTGCGTGTCCTTTTGCCTACCGTGCTCGTGCTCGCAAGAAATTCTTCTCTCCTTCATGATATTTCCTTCATTAGGAGCACATGTGGTCAACAGCAATCCAAGACGGTCAACTAGCCAGCGATGAATTTGTGTTGGTGCGAAAGTTCGTCATGCATTGCTTACCGTAATCCTAAATTTGTACGCAGACTTCTCGAAAGTATCTTTTTATTAAGAACTTTGCTCCAGTGTTTTTGTTGTTTTTCGTTCTTTTTCTGCATTGGATGGCATTGGATGGCATTTAGTACTGAAAGGTGTGAAAAAGCCATTTGTGGGTCAGGGGTTGTTGAGAGATCCAAAGATTGAGTTGCTCACAAGTCATGAGAACTCGTACAATGGGGGTACTGGTCCAATGGGGCTTATCATCTACAGGTGCATAACTGAACACCCACTATCCATGATACTTGGTCGTGGAAACTGTTTTTAACTGATCAAGCGCCTTATCATACTAGGTTAGTTACAGCACATCCCAAGACAGAGCTCCAAATGGAATGGTGATTCACTGTTCCCTGGTGGTTCAACGCGCTGAGTGGAATTTGAAGCTGGTGAAACCTCCATCGGATAAGCTGCATGTGGACCATGAGCCTCTTCCAGATCCTTAATCACGTTCGAGGCGGCTTGTACTCCCGGGAGTACACGCGGAAACCCCTTTTTTCGGTCATTCGTACAGTATTGCGAAAACACGCGCATATTTTTTTGTTCTTTTTGCGACTGATTATATTCTACTAGCATACATTTACACAATTAACACATCAATACGAAGAAAAAATTGTAAAAATAAGCCAAAAACAACGACGAACCTGAGTTCTGGTGAAATGGCCTTCGCCTCGAATGTGTTAAGAAAACGATCTGCTCGAAACGTTGACTAGTAAAACATTTACACCAATAAGCCTGCTTGACATAACAAGATAGAAACATGCTTTTTCTGGTGTTCTCCAGCTTCTCTCTTCTTACAACCTCATAGTAAGTTGTAAATTCTCAGTTTCCTGCTTACTGATTTGATAGGTGGAACGTTTATTGAACTGGTCAAACGTTTCGACTGACAAGGAGTGAACCTGCAAGCCCTTGTGGACTTGTGAAGTTGTGCATGTGAGCCGCAAGTTGGCCTCCATAGACCCTCGCTAAGCACCATTTGGTGTTCCTCCTCTATTCTCGAAGCCGAATTGCTTCCTCATTTTATACTTGTTTTGGATAATCAGTAATTCCAAAGAGCTAGAACTCTTGGAGGGTATTGCTTCATCACAGCTAGAAAACCGCATGACAACCTGTCACAAGTTAGTTTTGATTTGTCCGGCTGTAAAGCTGTTGATGCACGTCTTTATCGAAAACGCAGCTGTAAAGAGTGCCGAGTCGAGAATTCACTAGGATTGGTGTGGGAGTCCGATTGCTTTTTGCGACATATCCTCTTATGAAAACGTGGTAAGGCAAGACGAGAAAAGGCAGGCAATGCATGAAGTTGTTTTGTCGCGCAACCGCGTGACACCCCAACTATTTTTGGATGTGTTTTTTTGTCGCACCGTTTTTCCTAATCATGAGGCTTAACCGAATTGTACGCCATTTTTAGCCTTCTTCAACGTATTGATAATGTATTATATCTAACCAGTCGGATCGGCCGGCTCACGCCGATCCTTCTGTCGAGCCCGACTTCGCCGGGCTGGCTGGCTTCGCCAGGCGCACTTCATAGTGGAAGCGGAACTTGTTCATTGACCGAGCTGCTCATATTACGCTATGTTGATCGAGACGTAACAGATAGAGTAACCCAGCGGATTCTGCACTTCTGAATCCGCTGGGTTACTCTATCTGTCTGAGTCCAGCTTATATTTGGAGGAGAGGAGGAGGCTGGTTTTGCCATAACGCCGATAGTACACATAGATCAATAGAAAGTACAGTCGGACAACTTTATTATCCGACTGTACTTTCTATCTATATCTTGATCTACTGTGTACTGTATCCGACGCAATATGAATCGCTCAGTAGATGAACAGATTCTGTTTCCATACAAGTACCAAGGCTTAAGGTACCCACGATGTTCCTCGATAAGCAAGAGCAGGCTTTTGCCCATCACTACACCAAAATATGAAGTCATTTCCAATCGCAGCCTGACTGAGAAGGCCTTTGGAATTCACGTCACCTCCAAACAGCTGCGAAACTTCTTGTATGGAGTCACCCATGGATAGCTACCTGGAGACCAGTACTCTCGATCTGGAAGACCTCCAACATCGAGCAGCTCCGACAACGTCGCTACGGTCCAGGATATCATCTTCACCGCAGTTGCCAAGACGCTGGTTGGTAGTATGGACCGGAAGTTCCTGGAATTTGAGGACCGCTATTTTCGTCGTGGACTCGGGACTGAAAATGAATGCTGGCGGTTACATGCCTCCACACGGAATCAAAGGGCGTTGGAAAAACTTTCGCCTACTTGGAATGGAAGGGCGCTCAGTACCTGAAGAAGACGGAATATCCAAGTGTGTCACCTGACCTAACCCCCTCAATTACCCGGTTCGGGCGGAGCTCAACAGGGTGGTCTACAGTGGCGGAGAAATCAACGACCTCGCTGAACTCAGACACCGAATCACGGTCGCGTGGCAGAATCTCTCGATGGCGCTCGTTCAGGAGGCTGTGGCGAAATACCGTGATAGTGTACAATATGCTGTTGAATATGGTAGTGAAAATGTCTAATCAGAATTTAATAAAGTGTAACTTGTAGCGCCTTGAAGGCCATTTAAGAGCAGTGTTTTTTTGCCCCCCCCCCCTTTTTTTTTTCTTTTCTTTTTTTTTTTTTGTAAAACCCACGATGAGTGCTAATATCACCTGAATATGATGGCGATAGTTGATGTTTTTTTTTGCCGAAACAGGACCTTTTCCGCACCGGTGCTTGAATGTGACAGAAATGTGTGCACCCAGAGATCCTGGGTGCACACATTTCTGTCTGATTTATCTTTGGAAATCTCGCTCTGTGCCCTATCTTGTCGTACTTCTTACCTACTTGCGATTATTCGTTGCTTATCCCTTGAACAGTTGAGTTCACCACATTTTCCAATTTTCAGGGCAATGTGGATAAAGATCGTCTTGTTAGCGTTGTTTATTACGCTGTCGGCAACAAGTGAGTCAGGAAGCAAGGAAACGCTCCGACAAGTCGATCATCCTCCACTTCTCGAGGAGCAACATCCTGATGTCGCTGTTGACTCAATGCCAAAATCTTCGCATAAACCTAGAGTGAGTTCTCTAGTAATCATCCCTACCTCATTTTCCATCTTGAGTTTAATGATTTCGTTAAAGGCAGAATATGACATATCTTTTTATCATGGTTTCCTCGCTTCATTATCCGTCATCATTGTCTCGGAACTGGGTGACAAAACATGGTTTATAGCTGTAATCATGGCCATGCGGCATTCGAGGCTTACCGTGTTTTCTGGCGCTATGGGAGCTCTTGCACTTATGACTGTGCTCTCAGGTGAGGTTTTCCATAACAGCACAGCAACAGCATGAGTTTCATGAAGAGGCATTCTTTTTTTTAATTTTGCATCAATTCTTTTTTAATTTTGCATCACGTTCTAAGAGGACGTTGCGCTTTTTTAGTTATGTTTGTATGCTTTGCATGTGCCAGATACTAAATAAGCGACAGTTGAGCTACCTCTTTGCTTTCGTCCCAATATTTCTCACTTGTTCGGTTTTTCCAGCAGAGTCATTAATTTTCATTTTTAACGCTTCCTCTTTAGTCCAGCCCGCATTCTCTGAGACTGTCCCCTTCTCATGTCTTCACAGTAGGTCACAAGGATCTGTGGTCCTCATAAGTGGCAGTTCTGAGGCCTCTCTAGTTGTCCCGCCCACCAATACTCGGAATCGATTCTCTCACGAATTCAGTTTGTGCGCCATGTTTCTGTTTTTTTTTCTCTCTTACAAGGGAGGTCTTTCAGGTCATGCGCGCTTTTTGGAAATGGTTTGTTGCTTGTTGTAGGGGTCCATACAAGGATCACAAAAATGGGTTTCATTTTTGCTATGCGTTTCTGGGTAGGTCAAAAACTGGTCCATACAAGGATCACAAAAATGGGTTTCATTTTTGCTATGCATTTCTGGGGAGGTCAAAAACTGAGTGAAAAGAATTTGACAAGAATGGGCGATTTTTAACTATCTAATGAGTTCCGTTCTGATTGTAACTTCGAGCATGCATAGTTTATGAGGTGCTCGTTATTAGGCTTCAAAAATAGATTTGAATAAAGTCAAAATGTAAGTATCATGTAGTAACACACTTGGCATGCACCGACGCAACAGTGATGTTTTTGTCAGCGGTCCCCTCATGCTCACTGTCGGCGGATCGGATGGCGCAGCGGATAACTCGATGGATTCTGGATGGGACGACGATCCAGGACTTGTGGATCGGATCCTCCTTGCGGCGAATTTTTTGCATTTTTCACCGTTCATTCATTTGCGTTGCTGTGTGTCTAGCAGTGGAAATAAGCCAAGTAAATATATGCTCGTTCCATCGTTCAGCGTACGCGTGGGTGACCGCTGAGTATGTCGAAGAGCATCCTGGACCGTTTTCAACTCCGACCGACTTCGGATTCAACGAAGGAGATGTTGTCGTCCCTTGTCAAGAAGACAGTAATTGTTCTTCTCTGGCGTTTGTTAGGTGTAGTTGGTGCAATAGATGCATATGCTTCACATGTTTTGTTGAACTTTGCCACAGTTGTTAGATTTGTCTATCAATGAAGGGAAATTTTCGTAACGAGACGAGAACATTCCGGAAACAGGCTTCTCCACACAACCGAGCTGGTTTGTAAGGTATCAGAATGAAGAATATGCCTTCAAATGGCATATACTTGGCTTATTTCCACTGCTAGACACACAGGAACGCGAATGAATAGAAAGCTGAGAAATGCAAAAATTTGCCGCAAGGAGGATCTATCCACAAAGTCCCGTATCGTCGTCCCATCCAGAATCCATCGAGTTATCCGCTCTCATCCGATCCGCCGACAGTGAGCATGAGGGGACCGCTGACAAAAACATCACTGTTGCGTCGGTGCATGCCAAGTGTGTTACTACATGATACTTACATTTTGACTTTATTCAAAACTATTTTCGAAGCCTAATTAACGAGCACCTCATAAACTATGCATGCTCGAAGTTACAATCAGAACGGAGCCCATTAAGATAGTTAAAATCGCCCATTCTTGTCAATTTTTTCACTCAGTTTTTGACCTCCCCAGAAACGCATAGCAAAAATGAAACCCATTTTTGTGATCCTTGTATGGACCCCTACAACAAGCAACAAACCATTTCCAAAAACACGCCACGACCTGAACGACCTCCCTTGTTAGATACTAGTAGCGTTGGGTGAAGCGTAATTTACTGAGCCAGAGGCGACAGGATATCTCTTCGCTCACATAAAGCGAACAGGGCCGGAGAACTCGTTACAAGATTTCTCTTCGCTCTTCTCTTCAGATCACCCGGCGGCTGAAGGTTTTTAATTAAAGCCCTCTGCTTACAATGCAATCGCATTATTTGTCTTTACGCACCCAACAACTCTTGTTGATAGTTTGGTTGCAGTCGAAGACTGTGTCAGAACCCATTAGTCTACGTGTCTGTACTGTTTTGCTCTTTTCTTCTTTCGTTAGCTTAATTTTTCACGCCACCTTATCAGAAACGTCAGTCACAGACTGAACAGGTCTCCTGCAAGGGTTTTCTATGTGATCGCATAGGGAAGCGCATAACTCTCTAACCCTGCCATAGTTGCATATTAACTTTTTGACAAGCTTTGCTTATTTTCAGCTTGTCTCGGCTGGGTGACGCAATTGATCCCACGTATGGTGACATATTATGTGTCAACGGCACTCTTCGCTCTTTTTGGACTCAAAATGCTCCATGAAGGTTACCATATGTCAGCTAGCGAGGGACAGGTTAGTGGACTTGAGTGGTTACTTATTTACTTAGTTTCCTTTCTGCTTTTATTACTGAAAAATACGCCGTTCCTGTAGAAACCGCCCATACTCTTTGATTGGGCACTGGAATGGCTGATATGTGAATACACTTGTGTAGACAGTCCCCGCGCTCGATAGAAGATTCCTTTCCTGCTCAAATGGTGGCGCTGCTGCTCGGAGGTTGTACTACTTTCGCGATTCCGCAGTGAGTGATGAAAGCGCTGCGACGTCCGCAAATTGAGACTATGCCAACTATGCTTATACTTTGGGGACGAGAATGCATGTGTCAGTCAACTTGTGTGGGGCCAGTCTGTAGCCTTCCAGCTAGTGATCGTAGAATACAAAACATCCTGTTTCTTTTTTCATACATTTTTGAGAAGGGATACATTCAGTGAAAAGCCATACATTTCATAGGTGGAATGCCTTTTGACTCTTCTTAAATGAACCGATCCCTTTCCCTGATGTATGATTATGATTACATTAATCCCAGTCTCACATGATGTTTTCAAAACTGGTACATGTCGTGTTTCAGCAGTTTTAGTAGTTCTTTTTTTGTCGTATCTCATCTAGTGGGGGAGGGTGGGTAGTAACGGTTGTTGGTCGTCGGATGGTAGATCGGCGGCTTATCGAATATTTTGGCAGTATCAGTGCAGCAAGTCCGGAGAGAACTAGTTCAGTCTTCTCTCGGAATCGCAGGGTTGTCTGTAACTAAGATGTTACTTAAGGAAGAATTCGAAGAAGCTCAAGCAGAGGTGGCCAAACGAGAGATGGATTTGGATGCTGGAAAGTTTGTAGACATGGAAGCAGGAAATGCTGGGCAGGGCAGGTATCCATTGCTGTGCTACTGCTAATTGTAAGATTTGAAACCTCTGATAATTCGAACCCTTTTAGGAGCTCTTCATGCGTGCTTGGCTTATTTCTCATGCGCTCCCCGATATTTTCATGCAAGCATTCAATGATGAAACTTTCGTCAGCCAGAATGCCGGCCAGAATCCGTTCTCAGAGACAACTATTATTCTGACTGCCTAGCGGGAAGAGACATACGTTATAGTGTTACTGGAATGATTTTTGATGTAATTCCGTCTTGTTGCCTTCGAGAAGCGCAGACAATTTGTATTTTCAGCGGGTGTTATCAGCGGAGGTATACTTGGTCCATGCCATTTGCACAAGGAAATTAGCCTGTAGTCCGAGGGAAAGCTAGCTACCGCCAACGAATCCTCGTACGAACAGGTAACCAGGCTCTTCATATAAATGATCTTTTTTTATGGGCACTATTCGCATTTCATGAATTTTTAATCGACCTTAAGCCTACCTCGTTTCAGTCACGCTCGTCGGAGGTGTTGTCTTTTTGATATTTGCTCTCTCATCACTCTTACATCCCAATGGATGCTTGAAAGACCATCAATATCATTACGGGTCGAATAGTTTGTCTTTCATAGAATTTCGAATGATAACATAGTAGTTGTCCATTCCTAGGCTGTTAAAGTCTTGCCTTGACTCACCATGGTAAATTTTGAAGCATAATTCTCAATGGTTGCAAAATTGACCGCAGATTGTACTTTTTCCATATCACACGTTATATAGAAAGTCATGCTTGCCATCGCACATTTTTCACAATTACATCAGGTACCAGGAAATGTTGACCCTATTTTACCAGTCCTCTGAAGAGTTAAAGGCATGAGGCACGATAATTCGGTACTCGATTGAAACTGTTGCAGGGATTCTATATAGGGGAAAATGGCGAAAAAGCGAAGTGAGAACAGGTCAAAAACAAACCTTCGTTTTTATGATTCACTCAGAAAGCGATTTCAAACGAGTTTTCCATTGCATCGTGCGCCTTAATCGGCGGTCTTCACGGGGAGGAGGGAAAAACTCACCCATGCGCGTATGCGGCGCGGTTTCTTCACGGCGCCGCGGCGGCAGGGCGGAGCGAAAGGCGATGGCCCGCGTCTCCGGCGCTGTGCTCCAATCCACCAGCCTCTTGTCTGTGGAAGGAAGAGGAGGGAGAAATAGAGAGAGAAATGGGAATAGAACAGATAGTGGTGCATATGTGAGTTAGTGGTAGTGGTGAGAGATCACACAAAAGTCGACTATCACGGCGAATTACTTCAGTGAATGGCGCAACTTGATAGTTCCCTTCGATTGTGAAAACGACGCAAGCTGCTTTTACGCGAAGTTCAAGCTGAGGTTTGGCAAATTGCCAACAGTTGGTTGTGAACCTCATAACGGTATAACATCACGTCCCGATCGAAGGGGATTATTCTGCTAGTTTCGCTGTTGACTGAAATAATACTCTGTTACTCGACTTTTCTGTATTCTCTGCTCACCATTACCATCAACTCACCTACGAGCGTTCACTGTTTCTTCACTCTTTCCTCTCCTCCTCTTTCCACACAGAGGAGCATAAAAGGGGGCTGATTGAAGCACAAAGACAGAAGCGCAAACGATCACCCTTCGCCTGCCCGCCGCCGCGGTGCCGTGAAGAAACCGCGCCGCATACGCGCACGGGTGAGTTTGTACACGGAGCCGTCCGCACGACAGGTGAAACAAAATTAAATCCCTTCAGTGGCGCCATTTCTGTTTTTCTCTGCGCTCTCATGTCCGCATGGCTTCCGTGACCGCTCTGATTTTTCCGTCTTTTCACGATTAATAAGTGGCTCACCCACCCCGGTGCCCTTTTCCTTTAGAGAAAGTTATCTCTTGGCTCAGGATATGTTTCTGTAGCTCTCGGTGCCTTGGCAGCCGCAACTCTCTGTTCCTCTGCGCTCTGTCCTTTCGCAGCAGGACCCCCCTCTAAAAGTTTTAGTTGACACGTAACCGATTACCGGTACAATAGATGCGGCTGCATGTACGTACTCTTATATCCATGCAGCACCGCAGCCGCTTCATATCAATCCCTTCGCTTCATATTGTATTTCGCAAATGAAGCGATACGAGCATCAGCATCGGTCGGACATTTGTGAGTGGGAGGTAGCGGTGGACGTCCAGTTGGTATGTTGCAGCTTGATAGAGCCCATAGGGCACCTTCTTTGGGAAAAGGGGCCACGAAGTCAAAGCCTGCCTGAATTCTGGCCTTCCAGACCGTATTAATCCTACTCTTCTTGGAAATTTATCGTGGCACTTGCGTTTAATAACGGACACCGCTGCCAGGTCTCTTTTTGTGCAGTTTTTTTTGTCTGAAAACCTCTGCGACCCTGCTCTCTTGGTCTACGCTCATGGGGTATTCAAAAGAACTGGTTCTTCTAGGCTGCTCTTCCTAGGCCTTTATCACTCGCAGTAGCGCTAGATTCTTATAACACTGAAGAGTTCCCATCTTGGTACTAAAACTGGGAATCTGCTATCATTTTTGCACCACTCTCGCTTTATGACCTGAACGTAACCATCGGTCAGTTGTCTAAGTCCCGCATTTCATTGTGCTGAGCCTCTAATCGTATAGGTTTGACTAGCTCGATGTTTTATGAATTTTAATGAGTTCCTATAGTTTGTGATGTGTTCTGAGACGATGTATTTGTTTACTGGAGCTTTCCCCTCGTTTGAAACGGATTTTCATGGTTAGGTATTCTTAGATGGATCAAAGCTTTGGGCTCAAGTCATATATTGCAGACGATTGTTG
>MU940369.1:0-14832 GCA_036418165.1 Cooperia oncophora
ATCTCATCGCTCTGACGAGTAACGGCGGCCAGTTGAGTTGACGGTCTATTAATCAAATAGCTGGGGGCCTTCTGAGAGCCGCAAAATTGCGTAGGAGAAGTGACGAACGCTGTAATAAAAGAGCCTCGTGCATTGTTCCGCAAAGCGTGTAAAAGTGTGTCTTGGGATCGATTTCTGAGTGTGATTTATGGGACATTTGCGTTGCAATGTTGACCGAACGACCCGACAATTTGTAATGCCCTTCATTCGCAGAACCTCTAAATCGCGACTCTTAAAATAGTTAATATTTCAAGCGAATTGTTAGATCGGTCGAGGAAATGGAATAGATAGCGCTATCAGTGTTTATTCTTCTTATTTGGGATGCGCCACGCTTACAGCTCTCACCCGTAACTCATTTGAATGGGTTTTCTTCTGTACTAATCATTGATTCATTTATCGCTTTGGCTGGCGCACACCACTGGTTCCAGTGAAACAGGGTAGCTTTAAGAACACATGGGCCAACACTTGAGTCAAGTCCATAAGTATCAGTATGAAAAAAGTTCAAGATAAAGTGGAAGTTCCCAGGAGACTGACAGCTCACCGCATTCTGGCAAAACCACCGCCTTAGGATATTTAACGCGGAGCTCAGAAACTCGCGACCCTCTTAATCTGAGAACTTCTTGTTCTCTCCCGCGAACAGCTTCCCTTACCATAGCGAAAGTTCCCAATGTCAGGACTGCATTTAGGTCAGAAAAAACCGTTCAAGTAGGTTGAGTAATTACGGGAGGGGGATCACAGTTGTTATTAGGGAGGATTTTTTCGCAGAGAATGAGGTGGTGCGAAAATTGTGAGAAACAACGATTACTCAAACCATTTGCCCGGTAGAGTTTTCTCTGGAAGTTTGCAGGTAAAAGCAGGCAAGAAGATGAAAGGCAAGGAATGAGAGCTTACTCCTGATGGAAAGGGTCATAGTCAGGGTACATCATAAGAACGTGTAGGAATAGTAGTCTCTGTACGAGCCCCTTTCTCTACCCCTCCCCGTCCACGGCGTCCCAACAATCTTGTCAAATTCTTCCAGGATTTCAAGATTTTCCCGTCGACAGGGGCAGGGGAGGGTGGTGGTAAATAGCGCGTGTGAAACGGAAAAATAGGAAAGTCAGCAGCTGGAGCTATTTCTCTCTGTGCCAAATACGGTTTCCTTTCCCCAGCGGCCAAGTTGGACTCCCTGATGGGATTCGCACAACGAATGCTAGCTGATAGCCATAGAGATTGCTGTGGAGGAGTGGGGATGGACAATTTTTCTCATCACTGCGTACAGTGGGAAACGGGTGATCGAAAAAAAACCTATTTATCTAAAAATAAGCTGGAAGCTTGCGCCGAGGAAGGACGAGGGTGGGTGCCGAGGAGGGGTGAAATCCTTCCTTACCAGCTATCAGGAATAGCAAGTAAGTTTGGCATCAGCAATTATGGAAAGTGTGTAGCGCGTGTGAAGCGGCAGAAATGAACGACCACAAAAATCTTTTTCGCGGCTGGGAGAAAAAAATTCCCAAACCAGATACGGTTTCCCTCCGATCTGGTACGACCAGGGCACGCCATTGCGTTGTGATCATTCCCTGAAAAATACGACCCCCTAATTCCATCCTCAAATACGACCCCCCTCCCCATGCTACCTACCACTTTCCTAGATTTTCCCAACTTCCTAATATTTTTTTCTCGAAGAATTTACTTCTTCAGCCAAGAATTTGAATGGGGGAGGAGGAGAGGGGGGTGGGAAGTCGTCGGATTAACTATCTGATTTCGCACTATCGAGAGCATAGTGGTTGTATAGGTCTTTGACAGTCCTTCCAACAACGCCCGACAAATAGGACCCCCCTGCCGCCGCTCCCAATGCAAATAGCGACCGCCCCCCCCCGTTGTGATATCACCGTATGGCATGTTCTTTTGTAGTGACAACTCCTGCCGATGCGTATCCCTGAACTTGGTGTGGGTCTGATGAGAGCCAAATACTACACACCTCACACAACCGCTTCCGGTGGGCTATAGCTGTGCCGTTCATGTGTTTTGAGGGGGGTGAATTGATAAGCAGCTGATTAGAATGTAACGCGGCCGCTCACGCACATCCCGAGGGCATGTGTCGGCGGCGGTTGCAGCGGCGAGTTGTCGTTGACGTGGCAGCAACCGAGCAAAACAATTGTTTGTCGCACATTTGTTTCCGCAGCTGTGTGGAGAAAGCAAAAGCAAAAGACTCAGTGAAAGAGGAAAAGAATTGCAAAACGAAGCCAGAATCCCTTAAGATCCCACGAGAACCAGAGAAACAGAGTGGTGTTTGTTTCTGTAGCTTGCTGTTAGACAAGAATTGAACGGGGCATAACTCACCGAAACAATGGGGTAGTAAAAAAGAATAAAAGCAAGAGTTTTCAGAGTTTATCGACATCCTTATTGTTTGGTCAGAGCAATGCCATTTTACGCCCACTCAGATTGAGGAGGAGAGTTGTTGAGCACAGAGATATCATAAACTCGTATGTGATCGGTAACTGTAACAATATGTGAGAAAAAAATGGAATAGACTGCTTCGGGACCCATTGAAAAGAGGTGGTACACGCAAGCTGCATGAGGCGCCCCCTCGAATTCCAGGGTTGCACCTTTTCTCTTGAATATTCCTTTCCAGCAGCCTTTTAGGCCTATTATTTGGCAGTCTTTCAGCTATTATTTTGGCACTATGTGTGAAGTTTGAAGGCGCTATTCCTAACAGGGCACGTCCAGTCACTAAGGAAAATTTGTGCAAAAAAAAACTAAAACCGCTCTCTCCGAATTTCCCCTTTGGAACAGCTCACAAGTTTTCACCTACCGTCTTCCTATCTACTGCCTATTCCTCTCATTTTTCCAAGAAAAAATTTCGCAGATTCCCTCTAAAAGCTGCCGTGAGGTAGAGAAGAGGAAGTATTTTCTTGGATCCAAATACGATCCCCTTCCTCTCTCGAAGCGACAAGCAAATGCGACCCCATCCCAATGGGAGTCTTTCAACGTTGTGACTAGCGCGCGTGAAACAGGAAAAATCAACTACTGAAAAAATTCTCAGGTCAAGTACGACCCCTCTCTCCAGGATCAGCCACGAACCTCCAGCGCTGGAGATTCTCGGTGCAGAACAACGTTGACATTTGAAACTGTCACTTCTGGCAGAAAGCCGTTGGTTCACCGAGCCTGTAGGCGTTCCCTCTAACCTCGAGAAGTAACGCCTTTCCCGCTTGGCTCACGACCTTCTAACCTTCAACATCCCACCTTATTGAGATGGCGCCAACAAAAAAATAGATTGGGTTTCACTCTCAAGGGTTGAAGCTGATATGCGATCAATCAATCGGCGTGGGGGGGGGCACTTCCAGAAAATGAGTACCTATGTAGCGCAATTCTAGGAGCACGGAGAAGCTTCACTTATCCCCATCCTATACCTGTTTTTTTCGGTTTTGTGGGCAATTTTGCAAAGAAAGGGAATTATTTACAAAAGCACAAGAAAGGTGTCGTTGCAGTGGACTTCAAACACTGCGGGGATGCGCATGGACTTTGCTTTGGCGTTTAAAATCATAACCAAATGACTGGGTGGCGACTGGGATGTGAGCGCGCTGCAGCCGAAAATTAAAGAAGAACAGATGAGGGGGACATGAAGGGACTAAGAGCATCACTCAACGACTAAGAAGGCTTCGCGTGCCAAACAAGTAACACTCTAAACAGCCAGTAACACTGAAAATAAACAAACAGACAAAGACAAATAGAAAACGTAAATAAATGCAGTTTAGGTAGCGATTCGCGTCATCCTACTCAGTTCACGTTCATGTCTCAAATAAATGCAAAATAAAAGGAAATTTCAGAAGTAGTTCGTTTTTTTTTTGTGCTTTTTAGTTGATTCCTCTTTTCTTGCTTTTTTCTGCCTTCTCTATTAATTTCCGATGTTGAAGAACAGTTGGTGAATTCCCCATGATTTTACGCCAGCAGTTGTTCCCTTTCGAAAGATTTCGCAGGTCGATAACGAAAAGTGATTTTCAAAGTATAGCTTTCGACATTCAAAGATTCTTTTTCAAAGGAATTGGCTGGCAAACCTAGCGCTGGAGGAAAGTAAGGATGGCGCTGTTTGGCTTGGGAGCTACATTTGGCCCTTTCGCTGGCTCCTTTCATTAAGTCGTGTTCATCGATAATAACTTACTTTGCCAAGACCAGGTGAAGCTGTAAATGATATGAGTGAGTTAATTCGGTCGCAAAGAAATCGAGATGTTCACAAGGTGATTTGTAGAAACCTAGTATCGGCCAGTGTCCCCACCAAGACGAACTACACTGTAAGGATGAACAGATTTCTAGGGCTCCAAGTGATAGAATGTTGAATAGTAGTAGAGGTATTGGAATGGCTTTGGGTCGTATGTGGGCTGGTTAATCCAGGGATCCTGTAGATAAGTTCATAGAACACAGATACCCGGGAAAACAGGGAACCGCTGAGATCCCTGAGCAATGGCCATGGAACGCACTGGAACCGGAAGAATGGCAACCTTCCGGCTGATTCTTTCCCCACGGAAAAAAACCTACTGCTCAGCCTTCTGAGAGGATGGATTCAAGCACGCCACCAAGCGCTTTTTCAACAGGAACTTTTGCTTCTGGCAAGAACTTTTTTCGCCCTCTTATTTTTCTTTCCTCTTTTTTTACGCTTTCTTTGTCATGAAATAGGCTGCTACACGGACGTTGTTCCTACCAAGGCTACATGGGGAAATGGATCACATAGGAAGGGGGCAGGCTGGATGCATTTTTCAGAGCGCAAGTGCTCGGTAAGACCTGCAGTTCCTAATAACTCAAAGGGTAGGATCCCAGTGTCCCCAGAGATCCCAGAGCGCAGGATCTCAGAGCTCGTTGAGAACCGTTAGCATGGAATTCCAGTGGGAGTATAATGCTTCTTACTTGTTCTTTTACGCACTAAAAATCGAATTCCGACTTGTTAGGTCGGGATGATTGATGATTGCCCCTTTGAGCGGATGTTTTTCCCACCCTCCTCTAATGGGAGTTTGCTCTATGTGCGGTAGGAAAGGTGTAAGGGACCCAAATTGAAGTTTTCTCAATCGCTTTCCTAACTAGGAACGATAGTGCAATGGGTAACACACTATAGGGAAACCGTGAGGTCCAGGTTCGAGTCCTGGCTGAGGCAAAACGTTTTACAGATGACTTAAAAGACTTCGCAAGAAGAGCGCAAAGAGAGGATGTAGTATCTTGTTCGGTTTGCGTCTAAGGGTGCATGCGAAATGGAATCTGAGCCATTTCCCTGAAAAGGGCCCCCTTCCCTTGAAATTCAGCAAATAAAGAATTTACAACTAATCCTTCAAAACATTTGAGCCGTCAAAAGGGTTATATGAAGTAAGGTAAGCTACATTCCATGCAGTTGAACGAGCTCGTTTAGAATCATGCTTTCAGTACGGGCTTGTCATTTTCGTTTGGGGGGGGGGGTACGAGGTCGGCAATTAAAAGAGCACAGCGCCCGTGGCTTTTGGACCCTAGCTGGGTGTTCCGGTTCTCGAATTTTTTCAAAAATCTTAGGTTCCATGGCTTGAAAAGCTGCATTCAATTTTGAGGACGCGATGTCAAGGCTCTACGTGGCTCCCCAATCTATAATGGGATCTCGGTTAATTTTCTTCCAAAGGTTTTTTCTATGAAAAATGTTCCCGCAAGGAAAACTTTGGCGATGATTTCGTTGAAATGTTTAGGGATATTGAGCGCAATAACATGTCTACTGGAGCGTGAAATTTGGCTTGATTGCATTGCAATTTTTTTCCAGGTTAGCAGTTCCTTTCTGGAGCCCACCCCCTGTTCTCAAGGTCTCTGATCCCGACAGGGCATGCCATAGCGATGACGGAGGAAAATCTTTCATCTATAAACTCCTTTGGGACCAGTGCTAGGGCTACTAACCCTCCCATATTAGAAGGGTAGAACAATTAGTAGTGCTCCGGCGGGGGTACATGGCGCGCTGAAACGACAAAAACAACTATGCAAACAAATGTTCTCCGGGCCAAATACTACAAATTCCGTGCCACTGAAATAAGACCCCACTTCTGACTGGTTAGTTGCCCCTTTCAGTTGAAATTTCTGAGACACATAGCCCAAGAACCATAACTATCAGGTCTTTATATGTAGAATTAAATGGAACCGAACATTTCGATTGTTATACTAAGGAGGCCACAAGGAATGAAGAGAGAATGAAAATCAAAAAATCAATTTTTCAAAAGAATTGTAGAGCTTACTGTCGTCGTCGTTGTCTGACATAGTCTAGCAGTAGTCAGTGATGATCAGTGCAGTATGAGATGTGTAGTGGATGAGATAGGGACGAGATGAAGGGTGCGCGTAGCACGAGAGGGTGGTGTGGCCAGGGTCGTCTACGAGGGGCGTTGCCGAAGGCGGGGTTCGAAGGCGAGCAGCCTGGCCTTCTCACTACTCCTGCTCGTTGCCGACGGCGGCGGTGGTGGTGGTGGTGTGTGGCGCGAGAAACAACTGACTACATCGGCATGCATTCGCTTATCGCCAGAGCTCATGCTCATGCCGGATGGCACAGAGACGAGCGCTGGTCGTGATTACGCGGCGGAACAGCCGTTGACGATGCCAACATCAAGATAACTCGTCCTCGTGCTATTGATGCAATTCTGAGAATAACACTGATCGCAGCACTCAATCAGCGCCCATGTGGTGCCTTCCCCCCTCGGATTCCACACCGGTACGTGCCAGAGCGGGCCAGCGATCTGTCCTCGCGCTATGTCACATCGCGATGGTTCAGCGATCATATCGAAGTTTGCTCAGGCACTTACTGTCCGCGTGGTAAACGAACGGGGCGCAGCGCTTGGTCGACCCGACGTAAGCACGAGCCATTCTAGGAATTCCCAAGCGGGTAGGTTCCCTCCCAAGCTGATTAATCAATAAAATCCACAATAGACATTCCTCATACTTCCTAGCAGCATGTGGGCAATGTTTTCGTGCCAAGGAGTTGTTTCTGACTCGTCAACTTCGATCAATATTACCCTCAAGTTCAGTTCAGTAAACTGAACACCTGGGAGATGCAGGACGCATAAATCAGGCTAAGAAAAATAGTGCTGACAATTGGGTGAAATCTGGCTAATAGGGGTTAAATCAACATCTGAAGCTGCGAAAAAACAAACGGCCGTCCTCTTATTGTTGCACTTATGTGTAACTTTTATTTGCGCCTAAGTGAAATCAGCAACAAGGAAGCTGTTGGGCTGCTTCTCATTCCGGTCAAATCAGCTATTCATCGCTTACAGAATCACTACACTGGCCAGACTCGCGTGGGAGGATAAAACATTGAATTTACAACGAATAGTTCCCGCAAGTCATCTTATACAGAAAAAATATTCGAAAAGCGCAGTCGATTCTGAAGGGAGTAGGATGCATGGCGCACCTCAGAATGGGATAGATGAGACGGCAAAAGCTTCATCTGCTTTTAAGAATGAATATCTTGCGGGTAATTGAGCAAACCATTTGTTCCTAAGCAGGGAACGACCAGCAGTCTAGAAAAAATTTGCAAAACGCGCCCCGTCCCAAAATTTGCTACTCTAGTACGTACACGTCCCCCCTATCCTCATCCTCAGTCTTCTTAAACAGTTTTACCCCACTTTCCATGCCCAAAGTTACACAGCGTGGGGAGTGAGGAAAGGGAGGGGGGGGATTGGCACACGCGAAACGGGAAAAACCGAGAAAAAAGTGAGGAATTAGGCAAACGAGGACGTTTCTTCAGAACGATTACGGCACCTCACTCTCCAGCGACCAAATACCAACCTAGGATATGCCCTGGGCCTGAAGAACCTCTCCACTGAGGGCTTGTGTTTTCTGCTGTTTTGCGCGACGCATAAGTTATTTTCGATTCACTATTCCGCATTATTTACCCTTCACTGCCGCATGGTATAAACGGCCTGTTCGAAATTCCCTTCCCTCCCCCCCAGCAGCCTTCCCTTACCTCTCAGGAGCAAGATCTCCGATCAAAAAATCCGCAGCCCGGAGTAGTTTCATCCCCTAACCACCAATGTCACATCCGTTTACAGACACTGCATGAAGTATGTGTGAGCATACGTGACAGATCAATTTGGCGCGGACGGGATGATAAAAAAAGGTTTTAAAAAAAAAGAAGGGACGGTACCAGATGTTTCTTCAACTGAGATGCCGTACTGATAGTTCGCATGTTCAGGGGTGAAACCTGCCGCGGCTACGAGCGACCCACCAAATGGTAATTGAGACGTTTTGGCACTGGCGCTTTATTGCACGTATGCCAAACGTTTTCGTGCTAAGCCAATGTGATACTCGTCTTTCTGGGGCCAAACCGCTATGGGAGACAAGTATGTAGACAAACCTATTTCCAGAAAAAAATTCGATTAAACTCAGCCCAGAATTTTTGACAACGTAGGGTGGGGCGATGCGTGAATAGATGTGAGCTTTGTATCTTTCTGATGAATCCGAATTTTTTTCCGTAAGTTAAGGCTACTCGCCTGTCCCGATCAATGTTTATAGGGGGGGGGGCAAACCCGGATGGTTTGAGGAATATATAATGAATTACTCATAAAATACTACTGCTATTTTTGGTTGATTATGGGGGGGTGAGAGGAAGGGTGAAAACTAACCGACCGACTTTCGACAAAATACTTCAAGGTGAGAGCGGTATCATAGCGCGTCGCGAAATGGGGGAAAAATGGAAATCGAATCATATTTCTCACTGTAGAAACGACAGCCGTTTTTTCGTATTTTGCACAACCTTGGTGAGGACACCAAGGTTCGTAAAGAATGCGGCCCATACTACCCCCCCCCTGGTGTACAGAGCCTCTCACCTTGCTCTCTTCCTCCTCAGCACCGCAAATGCGAATTTCACTTTAAAGCCAGGATGACTGACATATATCATTCAACTGCATATTTTTTAATGCTCTTCATGGATGAGTCCCACAACGCCAGTTCTCAACATCAGCGGAAACGCTGAAATTTTTCAGGGTGGGATCACGAATCGCGCAGAGATCTCAGAGAGCGGGATCCCAGTGGGAATGAAATGTTTCTCGACTGCTGCTTACTTCATGAAAAAGCGTACGAGCTGTCCAGGTCGGAATGATGGATGCATATCCGAGAAGATGTTTTTTTCCAACGATCTCCGTCTGGGAACTTACTCTGTCCCTAATGGGAAACGGCAAGGCGCTTGCATGAGAAAGCTTATGGAAAGGTCTTTACAACTCCGATCAGCGTATCATTTATGTAGCAGTTATAGGAAAGAGATTCAGGCATCGTTTGAAAATGTGTCTACCGACTTTAAGACCTTTCCTGATCGGTAGACTGTATTTGGGACGTAATTCCTGGGAAACTTGGCTAGAGGATAAATATCACTTGCTTAATCCCTCTTAGAGATCGGACCTAGGATTTGAGTAACTTCTGTGAATGGGTGGGCGACGAACCGGCAGAAAACTGCCTATTTATTTTGAGTGAAAGTCGAATGCATGGCGCATCTGAGGGGAAACGGACATCGTCTGAGCATATATTCTTCGCTGGGATTATCGACTTTTCGATTCCGTCCCTAATTTACCTTTTGTCTTTCTGCAGCGCCGCAAGAATGGATGCGAAAAAATGTCAGAAAAAAGGGGCCGAAGTAATTTTTCTCTCGGGGCTGGCTTTGCTCGGATTTTTCACTCTGCAGCGAATAGAATCTGCCAGGATGTCGATCGAAGGAGACTGGAGGGAGGCTGGGGGGGAGGGCAAGGGGTTTCTATGTTCACTACAGTTTTGAACTGGGAACGAACACTGGACCAGGGTCCTTCAGGATTAGTTCCTGATATTTGGTATAGCCAGGAAGTCATAGGTTGCAAGCAACATCAGTTTGGCCCCTCACCCCTGTATCATGAAGGCAGAGATACTGCACAGGTTGGAAACGCTGGCGCTGTTCGACTCAGGAAGGGGGGGGGGCTTTGCACTTTCGCCAGATCCTCTTAAATTACAGATCTCACCCTGGTGGGGCCTGTGAACTCTTGTCAAGTGTAAGAGAAGCTCCTGCTGTTGCATAGCTTCACAGGAGCTAACAGGTGCACAAGAGGCATCGGCAGTGATCGAAGCGGATCAGCCACATACCCCCACCAAGCCGTACAGCGCGAGAAGGCTTGCATTTGCCAATAATATGTGATCAATTTCAGGTGAACCGAACATTATTCTACTCGCTTCCGCGGATGGTGAACTACAAGTTGCTAAGTAGTTTTACTACCTATTCGAAGCAGCTGCGTTCCACTCTAACAGCTTTTTTTGAACACTGGAATGTTCGGATCGTGAGAATCATACCAACAACGGATTTTTCTATAATTGACGCAGCGAAGGCATGTAAATTTCAGAGGGTTTTGCATTACAAAATCGCGTGTCGTCACCAGGCCACCTGGAACTGATCTGGTGACGTGGGACTTGGAAAGTTGGTGAAGACGGCTGCATCCTTCCTCTTTTACTTTGGGGGACTTGAAACTCCCTTTCCCTTCTGCCCTTACGTATTAGAAAGTGGGGTCTGTTGCTGTTCATCAGCCTCTTTTCAGGATGCGCTATGCATCTACTTCACATTTCAAAATGTGTTTTGTATGTGTGAATTTCGAATTCCCATACAGAAAATCACATTCTCGCAAGTGAGAAAGTAGACATATCCGTTGACCCTGTTCGGCTAGAGTGGAGTGGTAGGCAATTCTTAACACTTTCTACTGATAGAGTACCTCCGAGGAAGGTCCCGATGTAGAAGTAGTCAGAGTTTCATCTTTTTGAAAGAGCCTGCCCACCTAAGTCCTCCGGAGTGGGGTAAATTGCTAGCCGCCTACTGGCCCTGAGATGGTGAAGGTGCAGCGAGGTGTAGCGGCAAATGACTCCACGCACCTCCCCGAGGACTCTGTTTAAATCCAGCTAGGATACATCCCCGGGTCCGTATTTGGTGGGTGCATGTGTGAGAGAGGAAATGCATTGACTTCTATGTGTCGGCTAGACCCCACAATTTATCCTCCACGTCCAATATTGTACAAAATGCCACTTCGATTTTTAAATGGGAAAGGAATGCATGGCGCATTCCAAAAGAATTCATCAACGCTGGATGCTTCATACCTTTCATGCGCTGATTGCCACTTTTCCGCTACCACGGAGGAGTGCAAGAGTTCTTAGGGGAACGAGAGTAAAGCTTTGTTGAGCTGCCTAGAACTTGGGCGTGATACGTTCAAAGGCGGCCATTTTTTGCTGTTTAATAGCCCTATTTTCCCAGGAGACTTTTTTCAACTCAGGATCATGGTGGGAACACCAGTTGGCGCGTTCTTCATATCTCTACGTGTTGCATAACGGCACTTTTTTATGGTTATCGAATCCAAGCAGCTGACTGCTTGGTGAGGATGATGGAGCCGATGATTTCATCCGATTTCGAAGGAAAGCTAGGGAATTTGAGCCTGAGTTTTCTGGCCCCTGGAACACTTATGTAGCTAGGGCACGTCATGCCGTTACGGGACAATTTTGCATAGCGTGACCCCCCCCCCAAGATCTGCTTTTTTGGAGCGACGAACGCCCCACCTCCCCATGTCCATGCTACCCAGCGATTTCCTGACTACGAAGTGGCGCATCTGAAACGAGAAAATTCGGAGAGGAAGAGGTCTGAAAACTTTTTCCTCAAGAGCAAAACCGACCCCCCCCCCGTCTCTTGCTCTTATCTAAGATCCCCATCTTGCAGACTGTGCCGTGATTCTGAGAGGCACCGGCAATGTTAGAAACACTTGATCGATTCTTTTGCGGGGATCAACTTTGCATCGTTAGCATCTTCTATGGTAGCCGGATGAAAGCTTGCATTTTGATTAAAACCTCAGTCCACGGCCTTAATAAGAGCCGGGTCAGATCCAGAGCTGTGCCCTTCCGCCTCTCACCGACATAGGTGGGACGCACTAAGGATGAAGTCACAATGCTAGGTCTGATTCCGCCCATACGATCAGCGTGGACTGTCTCCTTAAACAAGAGAATTATTTGAACCAGTCGAGTGCACAGCCTTATTAACCTGGTGTGAATCCTCAACGGGAGGTATCGACAGGGATCGATGGGAAGCAGCAAAATGTCCTCACCCAGCCGAACTGCGCCCTTTTATCCTCTGAGTGGTAGGTCTGATGGGTTCGCCTCGGTGGCGTTGCACTCGGTCTTCTCAGTTTCCGAAAGAGTAACATTTTTCTGAACGAATACTTGTGCTTAATTTCTGGGACAACTCGTCGGCATCCTGGTACTGTGCTTTTTTGGCCTTGTCCGATGTAAAGTGGATAACGGTAGCGCATTGTTTTTTCATCAATTATCGGCCCATGGACACACTTTTAGGGTGATGTTCAAGGACAACTCATCCCATCGATATCGTCGCTAGTCAAGGGCGATGAAAAATTGGATAATTCATCATTCTATGACCTTTTTGTACGTCTTCCTGTGTTGCACAAGTATCAGTGACACATGGTGGATTTCTTACAGAGAGTGCATGTCGAACAGAAATATCCTGGCACAGCTTAATTGCTTCTGGTCGGTATCCTTCAAGATGCGAGGGGCTATTGATCTTTTAGACCCGAATTTTCCGACTTTAAGCTTGATTTTCACCGAAATTTGTTCCGTGGATAGACTTAGCGAGAGATTGTCTTCAGAGGTCCCTTCAAACACGGATACCAAAGAAAATGCCTGGCTCTGGCGCTGGAATACCTCCAACCCTACCCTGATCCCACCAAAATCTTTTACCGAGAATCACTGCCCACGGCACATCATCCTGATGAATGATTTCTCAACACTTGCCACTCGTCGATTGCGAGGTTTAAGCTCAAGCTTCAATCTCACCTACTGAGCCCAAATGTCGAGCGCAGATCGGTTTGGTAGGGGCATCAATTGGTTCTCGGCTAACCGTAAGATCGTACAGGCCGCCTCGTGAAGACCTGTTAATTCCTGTGACAAAATGACGTAGTCCCAGAATTTCGCAGCTTCACAGCGCTTTGCCTGTTTTTAACATGAACAAAGAAAAGGAACTAGCAAAAAAGCCAATGCCCCTCCAAGCTGAACACCACCCATTCATGTCACAATGTCACATTATTTGACTTGAAAACGACTTCCCATCCATCACACAACGGGCGCCGGCGCCTAATCTCCGAGTGAACCCGGGTTCAATTGACTCGGAAAATGTGCGATGACGATGCTTTTGGGAGAAATGTGATTTTGGAGTTCAAAAGGCTCGAAAGCTTGCCCCTGGGGTCGGATTTCCGGCGCTTTCAGCAGCCATTGGAATTCTACGTCGGACGTCTTTGTCGTTCGCAAACGTTTGAGGACAAACGCTTTGTCCATCGATGTTTCTTGCACATACCTTATACTGAGCTTTGTAGCATGAAAGGCTGGTAGGATCAAGCTTGGGAGCGGCGCGGGCATGGGGGAGGGGGGGGGGAATGTTTGCACCTTTCGCTCGAATGTATTAATTCAGTCGCCGTGGAGAAGCCGCTCAGTAAAGATGTGTTGGAATTTTGATGAGGGACGCATGAATCTCAGTAAAAGTGCGTTGAGACTGCTTAGTCGTCTCTCGTAAAAAAATGCCACCTGTGATTCTCTTGTCAAGCAATACACGGCGCAACAGTGGGTAAACAAACCAGAGACTAGTACACAAAGTGTCCCGCGACCCCTCTTACCAACTACCCGAAATGGATTCCACTGGCGCTCCTCGGAAAAAAAATTGTCATAGGGAGAGGGTGGGTGTGGAGAAGGGGTCACAAGGTAGAAGAGGTACGGTTCATCACGCATACAATTCGGGGTCAAGTCTTGGGGACCATCGGGAATAATCGGTACAGGATATTGAGAGAGGCGATTTTGAAACCTTTGAAAATACGCCCTATTTACAACGTAACAGCCTTTCCAAGGCCATTTCCTTGCAGATTTTTAGAAAGAAAATACCGTACTTTTGCATGTTCTTCATCTTTTACGTGCCATCGAAGAAGTGCAAAAACCATAGCGATTGGTTTGACTACTTCAACGTGAGAGGAGGTGAGTTTGAGATGGGAAAAAAGATCGGTAAATCAACACAACGCCAATCAGCCTATTGAATCGGGCACGGTATATCGGTTGGATGACGCATGTTTGATTCCGCTTTAGCTTTCTGCACGGATTGGCGGCATCTCGGCAGGTTTTCGAGAGCAAGATGGGCTATTATTCCAACAAGAACCCGGGAGTGGTTGATTTTAGTAGAATAAAAGATAAGTATTAAGTTTTCGACATTGATCAATCCCTTTGTGGGGTGCGGCACGCATTCTACTCCACTAAGAATCGTAGTGGTTTATTGAATGCTGTGTGGCCTATACAATACTTGCGAAGGCTAGCCAATGTCGAAGTGTCTTATCCTCTCAGAAAAGCCTGGTAGCAATTTATCGTCCTTGGAGAAAAGCGGGCTTTCTTGGCCCATGTGGGAGCCGAAACGGTATTTGATTCCCGAACCACGCGACTGTTAAACGTGCCACTTGCCGCTACACCATATAAGTGCCCAATTTCAGAAGATTGTTGATTTTTGCAGTGCCAAGAGAATTCTCAATCCTTTTTAGGGCACTGTTTACCCTTTACTGCCCCAATCATCCGAAATCCGGCCCGTTCTTGACGACTTTTTTCTCCCTGAGCGGAACTGGCTAAAAATTTGTCTCCCGGGGTAGTGTGACCTCCTGAATATGAATATCTCATCCGCACGAAACCTCCTGGCGCCCGCGCCACAGACGTCGGTGCCAAAATACCCCAAACCACCGGCGCCTGTGGCGCGAGCGCCGTGAGGTTTCGAGTCAAGCAAATGTGATATTCCGTACTCAGGAGGTCAAA
>MU940375.1:0-10553 GCA_036418165.1 Cooperia oncophora
ATTCACTTTTTGATAGTGCGCCACGCATTCGACTTTTATTTATACTTCTAATGTCATTTGGATGCAATTCGTGCCGCGAGGAATCCGATCAAGGAATTTCTTCCACCTCCCATGCTCACGGTGAGCAAGCTTATTTCCCGCTATACCGCTTCCTCTCCATGTTGTCCTTATAGCAAATAAACGCAAAAGTAATTCTCGTAGTGGTGCGCGCAATTCTCGTAGTGGTGCTGGCGTAAAGTTCAGTGTTATACGTACGTCCACTGCGGAGTTACAATCAACTGGGCGCCGCTTTGGGTTACGGTACCGTGGCGGTAATACTGAAGTTAGCTTCTTGTTGTCGCACGCGTTGCCACGCTCACGTGTCTCTAACTTCCTTATTTTTGAGGGATGAAAGTGGTATGTTCTCTGTGAATGCGTGTAACAGTTCAAAAGGCACGGAGTCGTTTTGAAGACCAGTTGATCGCGGGAAGTGTCTTTAATCTGTTTCCACATTTGTTAAAGACGGAGCCCACCGTGGTTGTATGGGCGGAGATGGTCAGTCATTGTGCCTTCCTTATTCTCGCGCCTCTCCTTCTATAACTGTAGAATTAAGAGGCGCAATAGTGATAAAGATATGACAGCCGACTATTTCTGCCCGTAGAATCCATATGAATTGTGCCTACCGCAGAGAGAAAAATGTATGACTACACATATATGTCACGTGAAATATGTTAGCAACTTTCAGCTGACGTATCCTTTGATCATTTTGAACCGCGAATGATCAGAGGATAGGTCAGCTGAAATGATTAGCTGAATTTATTCAACTCATGCTGTAGCTTGTTTTCTGGGATAAAGCTATCTTACATCAAGTTCGTTACACTTTTTTATTAGGGTCGTCTTCAAAAGAACTGTTTCATGACGTTTGTTTTCCAGATGGAGTCAGTGCGAACGTTATCTTCGAGGGTTCACGAATTCTGGCGAAGCGTGGTAGAATGGCGGAGTCCCGCCTCTGGACCGTATTTAATGCTCGTCAATGCAGCATTCTGGTCAGTATAGTTTGGAAATTCATCATGGAAGTTGAAAATTCGCAATTCACATAGCCACTCTGCTCCTACCTCAATCACAAGTACTGCTTCTGTGCCGTTGACATATGCCTTTGTGCGAAGTGGAAGTCTTAACAGTACGTTGCAACTCCAGTAACCAGCATTAGTGCGGAATATCACTCTGGAGACAAACTACAGTCACCTTCCATAGATACTGGTCAGTGCCGTGCGCGAGCTGAATGTGTCGACAGCTGCAGAAGCGCGCCATTCTCTCGCTCAAAGTGCACAGGAACGGGATGGAGATATCCGAACCGCCTGTGTTGCCGCACGGCCGTTCACACGCTGCAGGATTTTGCTATTGACCCCAGCGCTACACCTTGAGGATAACATGGGCGGAGTTCGGAAACGATACCCAGTTATCACTATCCTTCAGCTAAGCCACCGGGCTTTGAGCGGGAAGTCCCCGCTATTGCAGTTTTTGTCGCATTCATCTGAGACCCCCTCGGAGGTAAATATACAATTGTCTTTGAATTTCTTCAATGCAACTTTGCACTCTGCTGCGTTCATACTTCGCAGCTTGAGCGATTTGGTCGCGCGACTGTGACTGATTGCCCTCCACCGCTAATTGTGGGATCGCTGCACAGTTTGAAATAAGTAATATCCTGACTATGATTGAATTAGCAGTTGCAGTGGTCTAACGATTAGCGGTGGAGCGCAGTCAGCGTAAGCGTTTCGCGAGTTTCGAATCGCATGGCCGTGTGGCTCGAGTCACGAAGTTGTTAAGCAGCCATGTTCAATCCCTCTTGGCGACGAAATCTGCCACTTACCAAAAAAATCCTAGAAGCTCAAGCTTCAGTAGAATTCTTTGTGAATAATGAAAAAGCTTTCATTCCCTCATTTTCTTTGTTCAAGGTCTCGATGGAAACAAGGAGTTGTGAGCCCTTAAATGAGTTCATCAACAGTTTATTCATTATGTTGACAATTTTAGGGCCACTGCTCTTTACTGCGATGAACTCGTACAGCTTCGGATCCTGCTATCTCTGGCAGCAGGAGTGGTCGGTTGGGATGTGCTACTTTCACCTACGCATGAGCGAAGTATAGCTACTCATGTGGCATTGTGGCCAGTGCAATCCATATGGAGGGTGAGCTAATTATGATCTACTTTGAAATATCTTACCCTTCTCATATGAATTGGATTGAGCTGTGTCCCATCAGAGGTCGTACGTGGTCGCCGGGGAGAAGGGGGGTCGTATTTGCCTCTTGTGGTGAGGAAGTTTTCCGAACTTGTGAGGAAGGTTTTGTCCTGTTTTTGACTTTTCCCGCTCTTTCTTCTCAGTGCTCTGTACCCGACTCCCTCCATACGACCAGTGTGGAATTTGCCTCCAAACAAGTAACGTTATTATATTAATTGTTATTGCAGACGTTGTCCGTGGCTGGCTGTTTATACAGTTCCCATCAGCTAAAAATGCAAGAACTGGAAACTGCATGTATAGCGGCTTATGCTACAGGTGGATTACGAGAGCCTTTTGTGAACATTATGAACATTACTAGTTGTAGAGAGCGTTTTTCTTTTTCAACACTGATACAACACATTACAGTTGGCTGTCTTCTTGTCAATCCCGTATGGGATTACTACGAAGTTAATCAAAAAATCGTGTACACTTCAAAATTTTGCGGGCGAAAAATGGCGGATGGGGCAACGGTAGGTGGTCTATATGATAGTTCAAGGATTTTACCGTGAACAGTCCCTCTTTTAGGTGGTGATTGTGCGTCCACTACAGGCTGTTTATCGTGCTGTGAAATATGTGGTGCTGTTGCAGTTTATACCGCGTGAGTTGCCCATTCGCACGTTTGATGGTTGCATGGTTACAGCAGTGTGGCAGAGCTGGCTTTTTGATGAGCAGGAGCAGGGTCCTCAGGAGCTCATTGTCGTTCTCTGTTGTGGTTCTCGCATAAACCTAGTCTATGCGGTGCACTGCTTTGGAGATCAGGATACCGTGGGGGTTGAGGATACCTACAGAAAGCGGTCGTGTTTAGTTCCGAAGAGAGACCCTATTTGGCTCGCTAAGGAGGATCTACTTTATTCGCAAGCGGTGTGGGAATTCCGAATGTATTAAAGATGGTGAAGGCGGGAGTGGTGCAGTGGTAGGTGACTTACCACGCACAGGGCCGAGGATTAGGCAGCGTTCAGACTTCGCAACGTCAGCGCTTCGGTCGCGCATCAGGCTGTTTTTTTTTGTTTTGCTGTTTTCGACGCGAGCAGTCGAAAACATGCGCATCGATTGCGTCAAACGCGCGACTGATGCGCTGCCATCGCGAGTCTGAACGCTGCCTTAAATCCCAGTTCGGGCTACCGCCTAGGCCAAAACCAAGCACTCTGTCTCCCGGGGACGGTATAATTGGTACCACATTCGTTCGGGAGGATAATGGCACTGACTTGTCCATCGGCTGGCCTTTAAAGACAGCCCCCGCGCTCGAGTAGTACATGGTCGTCCTTCCTTGTGCAAGTAGTACAGCCCCCAAGCTAGAGACTGTCCCACTCTATTCGTCTGCACAGCGAGCGAGAAGCGAGCTACAGCCGCTGTAAGTTCTAGTTCTAACGCCTGCTCAGTTGGACCGCCTTACTTGCTAGATGTCCTCCGACGGAGGCCACTCAGTTGTTCTTAGTTGGGGGGGGGGGGCATTGCTAATGCCATGGATAATTCTGCTCCCCTTATATTACAGTTTACTCATTGGAGGTATATACATTCAATTCAACTCATTTCGCGAGGTGAAACGCGTAAAAAGCACGAGTGACGCAATTTTTGTGATGCAAAATCGACGCGGGGAGCACAAGAACGTCGTACCGTATTCGCCAAATTTCGAGGACGCGCGCTTTGATAAATTACTTTTCCATTCCAGGAGTTTTTCCTCTGCGTTTCTTTTGTTGTCTTTCTTTTTGTATTTCTTTTTTCCAGTGCTGATATCATTATCGGGAGAATGTGGATAGGAGATTTGGAGGTAAGGGGTTTGCACCTAGAGATCGCAGGGAGGGTGTGACTGTGGGGAGCTGATTTTGTATATGGTTGAGTTTCTGGAGGACGCTTCTTGCTTGTTTTCTTCTTTGGGAGATTACTTATCAGCTGCTGTTTCATAATTGGAAAGCAGCTATCCATGAGACTTTTATCGCGGGAGCTGTCTTTGGTAAGTCATTGTATAGGCGCTAGCGGCACTCAGTAGCACTGCTATCTAAATGGAAGGAGAATGCGTGCGCATCCCAGAAAAAGTATTGAATAACAGGAAACTTTCTCCTTCAATATAGATTCTCATATTCTGCCGTTTCTCAGGAATACTGTTGGAAAGAACGGGTAAGTTTCTCGATAGTGTTCTAGCACCCCCCTCATTCTGGATGTGCAGCGCATATACTTCCATTTCAGGAATCTAAACGGCGGTATGGAGGCTAAACTATCAGGGCCTAGAATCAAATCGTGGAGAAGTTTTGCGAATTATCATCTCCAAGTCGTCTGAAGCTTCCTCCTGGGGTACGCCCCGTTTCCCACTGCGTCGAGCGGGAGCGAAAATGAGTGGGGGGGGGCAGTAAATAGACATTTGGGGCTATCAGAATTAGACGCTGTGGCTCGCTTGCCAACTAGCGATACAGTCTTGTTCGCTGCGGATGACGGGGCGAGCCAGTGAGGCTGCGTTTGCCGTACTGCTAGTCTATTCTTCACCAGTTGTTGAAGCGAATAAGCTAAAACAACCGGATGAAAACGAATGGTACGAACGATATGATGCAATCTTGCCGCTTACCGAAAGAAAAGAAAAACAGGCCGGAGTCAGGAGCCGCGCTAAATCTGTTCCTCTTGACACGCCTCACCATCCGCACTGAACAAGACTGTAACTCGTGCGAAGCTAGGAAAAAGAGAACCAGAAGAACTCTCGCGGCAGAACCGACCCCCCCCTACTGTATTTTACATAACGAGCCTTGTATCCTACGACTGACGGGGGTTTGCCATTGTGAAAAACAGAGCTTATTCTTACAAATAGGTCTGCCACCAATTCACTGATCCCAAAGGGATAGAACGCTCGGTTGGCCCGGGCGGTATCTGGTTTGCTGTGGTAAGCGGTGCCTCCTGCCAGTACACCGCAACCGTCAGTTATATACCATTCCCTCCTGATCGACGAGAAATCTATCTGGAAATTTGAACTGTAAGTGAAGTTGGACTTTTAAGTTTCTCTGTGTGAAGGAAGTTGTAATGACAAAGCGGTAGAGAGCGGGGTTTTGTCGTGACCAGTTTTACTCATCGGCATGACAAGCCGTTTTGAGATGCCCTCTAACCATCACATACTTACTCGCAGGACCCGATCCCTTCCTAGCTGGTCAAGTCATTACTGGGGTCGCTAAAATTTTACTCTCCCAAAAATAAGTATGGTAGACTCACTAGCTTGCAAATGATCCATCTACAATAGTGCAAGTTCGAAGCGGCATTTTTGACAAAAGTGCCTCACTGAGTGGGCTTTGCCAGCGACAATAAAATTATTGATCGGAGCTGGACTATTCTCCATTCAGAGGATTCGTGAAGGTTCTTCCTTTGAGGTGAAGCGGAATCAGTGCAAAGAGATGGCTCATGTTGTTCTTTTACTGCCAACTGAATTGAGAAGGATATAAATTTTTGGTAGAATTGTTGGATTGAAAATAAGTACATGGAGTCAAACAAAAGCCCATGTTTGTTCATGCCTGAGCTTCCCTACATCGTGTAGCTCATTGCAACAGGCAATTTTCCCATCTGTTCCCTTCTATCCACCATTGCCCCATTGTGAATGCATCCAACTGTACGATTTACTTTACTGCTTTTCCTTACTGCTAAGAGTACCTGTACGATTCACTTCACTGCTTTTTCTTACTACTGCTAAGAGTACCCTATTTTCCGGATATAAGGTGCACCATCGCCTAGAAGCGTATTTTTTTTTGCGTGAGCTCGTCTATGTATGAGGTACAGTTTTGAAAACAGTAATTAATTTATTTTGAGGGATACGCACCAGAAGAAGCCAAGAGTACACAAAATGCTTTGGTTAGAAACTTTTCGCGCCCGTATAAAATAAATAATGAATAAGCGCGCCTCATACTCCTAGAAAATAGGCTAATTACGGAGCACTGAAATGCATATAGGAAATGGAGATCCTTTCCCATAGTGATGATAAAAATTGTCTTTTCCCTATCCGAAAAGGGCGCAGCTCGGCTTGGTGAGGGTATTTCGTTAGTTCTCATCGATCGCTGCCGATGCTTTCTATGGAGACCTGTTAATTTTTATTAAAGACAGTCCCCGCGCTCAACCAATTGGTAAGCGTCCTCCGCTACTCAAGTAGCCTGGGACGCAGTCTGCGCAGTCTTGGGACTGCCCTTTTTCGCGGCTTCACAGTAAGTAACAAAAGCGCTGCGCCCCTCCTGAGTGGCAGTTACGACGCCCTCGTAGTTGTCCTGCCCACCAAAACTCGAAAGCTATTTTTTGTCGCGAGTTCAGTTTTTACAAGGTGTTTTTCGTTTTTTTCACCCTTAGATGGTGTTAGCATTGGATGACGCAAAGAAACGATTAGTGAGCCAGAAGTGACAGGGTTTCGCCTCCCTGGCATAAAACGCGCAGTTACGCAGAACTCGTACAGTGCGGCTGTTAGGTCAATACGGGCAATAGGTGTTTCCGACGATTTTTTTTGTTTTTTTTTTACTGGAGAGTCACTTAGCGGCTATGGTTTGTAACTGAGCGCCACTATCCACAATATGCGTCGCGGGGTATATCTTCAACTGTGGGAGTAACTTACCTATAACTGAACACCCCGAAAAATGCCAGAGGATATTAGACTGTACTGGTGAAAAATGCCGATGGTGGTGACTGGACTTTCAGCTGATATCGCTTCAATTAGCTAAGAAAACCTTCGAGGCTGTGACTTTTTTGGGTATAGCCTATGGTTTTGTGGGCCACACGTAATTAGCTCGTATAATCGGTCGATGCGATCCGTTGTCCCTCGATCGACTCGACTTTTTTGAACGCAGTGCTCGTCAAATCTAGTTAGAGGGCCCATTCTTCTATTTTCTTCCTATTTCCTATTCCTTTTATACCTTATTCCATTATTTAGAGTGTTCTTCAGTCTCGATGATGTTTATCCTTTTATCGGAAGTAATGAAGCGGTTGTTGTTTTCATGCAGTAGTGATTAACCCAGGAACTGTAATGGTTGAGTATTGATTGATTAGGCCTTTTCTGGGTTAAAACTTCTATTCCCCTCCTGTTTTCGTAGTTTTATCCATAAGCTGGTACCTTATTTTAAAGATAACATGGTCCACTTCCGTAACTTTTACAAATGTCCCCTCCCCCTGCTCCACCGCGGTTTTGTGAGGAAAACTGAAGAATTTCTTTGCAAAAAAAGCTAGAAAACTGGGGAAATTTTAGAACTGGAAAGATGAGATGGGGAAGGAGAGGGTTGTACCGGAAGGGAACTTTTGAGGGGGTCGTATTTTGCAAATTTTTCCCCGGCATGATGCGCCCTTAGTTCAGGACATCCGAGGAGCGGCGAACCAGCTGATATGCCTAGATAGTTGACTCAACCTGACACTTGCCGTCGAATCAATTGTGTCATGGTGGCTTACGTCTTGTATCACTTATTGGACAGACTTATCCCGACTGGTCAACAAACTCTTTTCCTCGAGTTTCGAGGGTCACTGGATGGATGAATGCCATCATATAATTGAATGAATGTGTATAGGCTGACAGTGGTCCTCGAAGAGTCAGATGGAAGAAATAAACTCATCAATTGTAGAAGTTTCTAACAATAAGATGAAGCCACCAATAGACAGTACGGAACGTAGACCGGTATGATACGTCTGATTTGATGCCAAAAGCTTTGCCTAGTCAACCAGTTAGGAATGCTGGTTTGCGCGCTATTCCACTCCTCGGATGTCCTGATCACCAACCTGGCAAGATTAGGCTCAGACCAACCAGGTGTTCTGTCATTCTGGACTGTGTTAACTAGCATCTTGTTTGGGATACACATGCTGCTGAGAACGAGCGGTATTCAAATGCCGCTGATCTTTTACGGAAGTAGAAATGCGTGGCGCACCCAAAAAGACCGATATCAATGTTTTTATTGAGGACTTTGTCTCTGAGCTTTCAGCACTGTTCGGTAGCAATGAATCGCTTGGGGGTGGCATCATGTATTAAACTGCAATTTACGTGTAACTTGCAGGGCCGGATAGTTCTGCTCTCATCCTTTTATTTCTGGCATTTTCGGCATTTTATAAGATTTAACGCATGCAGTCCGTTTCTAAAATGGTGGTTTCTGCCATGTTTATAATGACAAGTTAAACCAAACTGGAATGCCTCTTATAGAACCCCATGCCGAACCATGTCTGTACGTGCATAAGGACGTATAGGACGAGTTCTCACTTGTTGGTGCCAGCTCTTTTTCCTTATCACCTCACTCTCACCATTTGAAATGAAGAGAGCTGGTAGCAAAAACAGCACCACCAGGACACCTTGAAAATTTAAAGGCAGTTGGCACGATAAATCGTTATACAGGTGTAGGATTTGTACAACTGGCTTAACAGAATTCCGTGACCTCGGACAGGCGCTGCGTGAAGCCTTTTCCAAGGAGGGTACCTCTATAAAGCCCTATGACAACATCTTTACGTCCAAACGCTTTCCTTGCCCGCCCGCCCACAAACGGACGACCGTTTCTGACGCTCGTATTCATTCATTTGCTGAGCAAATTATAAAGCAAAGGGATTGGTATGAAGCGGCGGTGATGCTGCATGCATATACGGGTACACATCTGCTTCCGTACCTTCGGTACGGTCATTGGCAAGATCGTACGGAAACTCGTCCGACAATCGACTTACAATCACTGAGAAACAGAGCTTTTTCTTCGCCGGCATTTGAACACGATTCAACACTCCCGCTTCATTTCAGCCAATTAATACCCCACTATACAGCCGCACCTATTTAGAATTTTAAGCCTAGGTAGGAACCGATCCAGTGCCAAACTGCTAATTAAGAGCCGTGGCCAGTGGGCTGAGCGGAGCTAAGCCAGGTTCGCGCTTTCCTCATGAATTTTTGAGCTGTGAAGTTAGTATTTTACATGCTTGCGGGCAGAACCACCTTTCCAAAGAAAGCGTCTGACCAGCAGAGGAACCCGGAGGTCCTTACATCGTATGACTGTTAGGCGATCCCTCTAAAAACCTATCTCAAGTGAGATGCTTGGAGCCACAACTAAATGTTGCAATCACTTCAGGCGACTAATTTTGACTAGTGGCTTTTTCGTCAGAGCGTGGAAGTTAAGGATCAGTCTGATTCTATCCTCATACATCAATTCAAATAGTTCATGATAGACCAGTGCATCTAGGGAGTGGCAGATCACGAACACAAAAGCTCACCTTGGCAAATAAGAAGGCAATAACTGCTGTCTGAAGGGTGCTGAATTAGAGGACTAATTCATTCCTTGAACCGAACTCGCATTTGTTCTTTCTGGACTTTCTTGACCATTACACTACCGAAAACCAACGTATGAGAATTTTTGCGAAAAATTTTTGTAGAGACATGCCGTAGTTTCCTTCTTCTGAATTTTCAGCATTGAGTTACTAAGAATAACGTCTATTCTGATTGTTTTCAGCCCTGTGGAATGCTGTGAAGTCATGTACGTATCGGATAGGAGTTGGTATTAAGGAAGCAGTCAACTACGTGGTGACAGGAATCAAAAATTTCGTGCTCGGCATCTGCAGTTTCATCAAGAATCTTGTGCTGGGAACTTGTCTTGCCATCAAGAATTTCGTCCTTGGCACCTGCCGTGCCATCAAGAATTTTGTTGTCGGAACTTGGAATTATTTCAAAAATCTGGTCTGCCGTATAGGCACATGGTGAGTCAGAGGATTATAAGACTACAGCGAGGTAGGGTTGGCCCGATGGCCCGGACTTTATATCTGTAATTATAGGATTTCGATGAATATCATTGAGCCGACAAAGAACTTCATCTATGCCGTTGGCCGATGGCTGCGGTATTGGTTCTGCGCCCATTGGTGGCCTGATCTGAAGCTGTGGATCAAGCACAGGGTATGGTATGAAGTAACTACTTTCGAAGGATTCAGATTTTTGACTTCTTTTGCTTCTTTTACTTTTGTTAAATTTTGTAAACATCAGAGCGGACTTATCAATGCCCGAACTCCGAGAGTAATCCACATTCGTTGCAAAAGGGGCGTGGTTATCTGAGGCGGGCTCTCCCATGAGATCTACTGTGAGGGTGATAGTGTAGATGGCGATTTGGGCGAGAATGCAAAAATCGTTTCGTAAAAGAATCACGAAAAGAATTGACTTTTTCTCAAGTTTGGCATGCTCTAAACTTTGTTTGGGAATTTGCTGGACCTTCTGCGGGCAAATGCAGTTCAGGGATACCATTGTGTGACCGAGCTTCCGTGCTATTTTATCTGTCTTGTCACGCCTCTTCCGAGCCTTAAATAGGTATGTGTACCATGTCTTGGTTGTATTACAGAGCGCAGACAGGCAGACATG
>MU940379.1:0-16853 GCA_036418165.1 Cooperia oncophora
ATTGGCGTCTGTTGGCGCCAAGTGGCGTCAGCGCTAATAGACATCTATGGGCAGACTTTCAGTGAATAAAATTCCTCTGGGGTGTCGTTAGAAATAGCGGAATAGTGCATAATTTTCATTCTTATGGCGCTCATTTCTTTCATAAAAACGATAATCGTTGTTTCAGGTAAAATGTGGCCGGAGGGGTTACAAATGGATCAGGAAATTTTGCTGGATGCCGGTGCACAACTGCACCGGTTGAAGATGTTTCCATACTTTGATATAGCCCACTATATCCTTGTAAGTGCCGATTATTAATTTTTTTTCTAATTTATTTCTGCTGAAAGGTGAGTTTTCACCAAGTGCTCAGTAAATATGGTAACAGAATAACTGTCTCGCGAAACCAGTAACTCAAAGTGAACCACAATGCCTTCCTATATCCGATTTATTTTGGGTCGTGGCAGCAGAACTAGCATAAGGTAGTCCGCTTTGGCAACCTGCTGCGCAAGTCACAGCTCCAAGGTCTAGTGGCTTCTTTTTGAGCTTTAGTTGGGCTCTTTCGTGGAATGCAGGCTTATGCTCAAGAATAAATTATAACAACTCCGCAAAGTTGACATCTCGTGAATTTGTCATCTAACAAAATTGACTGGTGATTCCGTGAGCATTGAGCATGGCACCAGATCTGAGTTTTCTGTCCTCTGCAGCTGAAGCTTCATCCCTTTGAATGATTGAAACGGGGTTACTGAACGGTGTTTCATCCGTAACGCTATGTTTTTTGGAATCATTGTGAATCTGCTGGCCGGTCTTGATGCTTTGTTCGGCAAGGAACTGAACTGTTGGCCAATTGGCAGATTTCGTACCGCAGTGTCTGCCTACAGGTGGTTGCAAGAAACCCTTCGCGTGATTCTTTTGTGCCTTCGAGCTGACACCATTATTTAATGCCCTAGGAGGTTAAAGGGAGCATTAAATAACGGTTTCGGCCTAACGTTCCCACTTGATTATCGTTTGGCCATTCCCATCGGCTTTGACAATCGTTCTAGCAAGCAATGAGTCTTTTGGGCAGTTGTACTTCTCTTCTCCTTTGAACAACCTCTTGTCCTTGATGACTGCTAGGAAGCGGGTGCGGCGCGACAAAAGTGTACGACTTTTCCTCTTCCTGACGAGCTTCTGCTTGTCGTGATCGTCGCGAGGTTTCCAGATCTTACAGAGATACACTTTAGTTGGTTGCTAGCAGTTTACTTCATCGACGTGGGGGATAATTCAGTGCAGCCACCGTTTTTCCCATGCTTCCGGCTGAGAACGCATCTGTTTTCTCTTTACGATTTTCTTCATCTGCGATGTGTAACGGAGACAGTGCAAACGTATAGAAGTTTGTCTTCAAGTGAATCACGCTCCACATTCCGAAACTTGATGGTTTATTAGGTCGTGAAATGATGAGACGGTGTCGAATTCACGAGAGGGGGGGGTGGGGAAAGTTCACTGAGATATGCACATGTTCATTGCCATTCTCTGTAAACTGACTTATTAAGGCAAATATGTAAGCAGATTCCAGTGTGAGGCGGATAGGTGCGATCGCGACTCGTCACCTGATGAGATATTGACGAAGCGAGTATCAAGTAAAGAGGACATCAAGAATTAGCTAAATGCTGAGTTATAGTACCATATAGGGACTTCACAATAAAATATTTGGATTTTTCACGCCAGCCTGATGTAGGGTGACGAAAAATTGCAGCGTGTAAGATTTGACTCCGTTCTAAACATCGTATTACTACGCGACTTCCTCCGAGAATTGAAGTCGCATCTCCCGAAGAAAGTCAGCTGCTTTCCAAAGAAGGGCCTGAAGGGCCTGCTAACAGCTCGACTACAAAATCCCCAATCCGATAAACTCCTATGTTTGTGAATTCGTAGTGGAGCATCTGAGCAGCTGAATCAGGGAAAGTTTGGTGACTTCGCGAATCGAACTGGATTTGGAAATTTGCATAAGGCAGTTGACACGATAAATCCCTAAGACGAGTAGGATTAATACGCCTGGCAGGACGGAATTCCGCGCCCCTGAGCAGGCGCTGCGTAGCGCCTTTTCCAAGGAAGGTACCCTTATAAGGCCCTATCAAGCTGCAACATACCGACCCGGACGCCCACCGCGCCCGCCCGCCCACAAATGGACGACCGTACCTGGTGCTCGTATTGCTTCATTTGCGAAGTAAAATATGAAGCGAAGGGATTGATATGAAGCGGCCGCGGTGCTGCATGGATATATGAGTACATACGTGCAGCCGTATCTACCGTAGCGGTTATTGGCAGTACCTACGGGAAACTCGTCCAAAATCGCTTTCTGAGTCATTAAAATGAAGGCTTTTCTTCGCAGGTTTTTGACCGTTTCACTTCGTTTTTTTCGCATGTTCTCCACTATACGGACTCTGCTAGCATTTTAGACCGAGTGCCAAATTATCGTGCCATATGCCTTTAAGTTAGTAGTTAGTCACCTCCGCCGGATCATCGAATCATTGAAGAAATGGATCACGGCAGATGTCGGCAACTTATAGAATTCTTTGTAATTCTAGAACGTTTCAGTTTATTCTTTTTATAAAAATAGATGCATTTAAATGCTGGTTGGCAGAAAATGAAATTGGAACGCTTGCATGGCTCATGTGATTTTTTTCGTCACCCTATATAATGTTTCGCCTCGAAAATTAGTCAACAGTTTATTGAAGAAGGCTGAATTTTTGTTTCCTTATGGTCTGAATTTAGATGATCTGTGAGGTGCGCGACGATCTTGCCTCTTCAGCAAGTCTATTCTCTCGCAAACACCCATTATCATGTTGGTTGTCCTCAATGCTGATGTGCTTTGCGGATTCGTTCCTAGCCAATTTCCTCCTTGGGGAACCTGTTATTGCTCCATTTAAGCGACATGACGACATTCTTCTGGTAAGATATTTTGTTATTTAGTTTTTACACATTCTATCCTTACATCACTTTTTTTGTTAGGCGACAATCGTGTGGTATTTGGTTTTCTATGCGCCGTTCGATGGTATTTACAAACTTTCTAAAATTATGCCTATCTATAGTGTACTGTCAGTAATGAAGGAGGTGAAGCGAGCTTACAAGGTGGGTTGGTTTCGAATAATCTTCTCAAGTGTTGTTTCAATAAAATGTGTGGGTGTCACAGTCCTCACCATGTGACACCCACGGGGTGTCACGGTATTACTGAACTAAATTTGCCATTATCTTGTTTTTGTGTAAGTTGGTTGCTGTTTGTTCACGATCTGCTATCGAGCAAGCGGAGAAATTAGTTTTCTTCAAAATTTTGGTGCTTTTTTGGAGAAAAGCCTCTCGGAAGACTCTCAATGTTGTTTCAAAAACGTGGGTGTCACAGTCCTCACCATGTGACACCCATGGGGTGTCACGGTACTAGTGAACTAAATTTGCCATTATCTTGTTTTTGCGTAAGTTGGTTGCTGTTTGTTCACGATCTGCTATCGAGCAAGAGGAGAAATTAGTTTTCTTCAAAATTTTGATGCTTCTTTGGAGAATCCTGTCGGAGGACCATCAAAAGGAAGCTATCAATCGTAAAGATAAATTGCAAATCTCCTGTGCTCCACACACGAGTGAGACACATATACCAAAATAAAGATATAACTAATTTTACTGAATGCGGACTGAAACTGATGGCTTTTGTTTGTTTGTAGCCAGTGTCAAAAACCAGTCTGGTTGTCACAGTACCGACAGAAATGCCAGCTATGTCTCAATAAATAGCTATGTCCGGATGAAAAATCTACTGTAAGGTGCTAAGAATACCTTTGGAGTTACTAATGAAAATGACACAAAATTATACCATGGGTTCAAAATGCGAGCTTATTTATTTTTTAGTGCCATCTTTATGTCCAGTAGTCCCCACTTACTTCACATAGGATAACTAAGATTCGCTTCTCGGAAAACTATTCTGAATCAAATGTATCACTCTCACGGTTAAGTGACTGTTGCCTACCCTCCGACCCCAGCCCGCCACTAGCCATTTTCTGCGGCTGCCACAACGATATAGTGATTGCTATATGGTTTCGAGTGTGGTGGCGTGGGTAGCTCAATTGACCGCAGTTGAGAAATTTTGACCAAAATTCCTCGAAAAATGTATCAAAATCGGACTTCTGAATTAATGGAACTAGCAACGTCCGGTTATCTTCCACTATGATAGATATATTAGTTTATCCAGCCAGGCTGATGCTCCAATAAATAGCTGTGGTCCGGAGTGTAATAAATACTTGAAAGGGTAGAATGCTTTGTGTAGTTACAAGTGAAAATGACAGAAGTATTAGACATGGGGTTCAAAATGCGAGTTATTTGAAGGTTTTTTTTTATTCCATCTTTATGGCCTATTCACCGTTTACAATTTCGAAACTCAGACCATATTGCGGCAAAATTTTACTCCAGAGTGGGATATGACTAAATTGCTCCCGGAAATAGTTGAATTCATTATACAATCACCCGTTTGAAGTGAATGTGACAACCCGAATTCCCAGCCGCACAGGCCACTTCTGGCGGCTGCACACGAAATAGAATGTGCTAATGCTGTTCGAGGTGGGGGAGCTCAGATGACCGCAGTGGAAGAAATTTTGGCCAAATATGTTCCTGGAAAAAAAATGATAGTCAAAATTTGCTCGAATATTGAAGGAATTTGGAAGGCAGGTATTTCCACTATTGATGAGAAGTTCATTATAAACAAATGGAGCGCTTGTGTGAGGATTTGAGAGGACCGGATTTGGAATGTCTTGGAACTCGAGTAAGATCATCATTTCTCAAGATTCTAGTAGCCACCAGTTGTTTGGCTAATTAACGTTAATGAACGATAATTGCTGGTGTACTGATGGTTAGTAGAAATATAGCCTAGAATTGCGGCAGTTATTTTGAGGGGAGAAGGTCGAGTGTAATGTATACTTTAAAATGTGGGAAACTGATAGTGCGCTCCAATCAGAGTATCAAGAAGTTGGTTTCGATTTCTTTACTTTTGACTTTTTCCAGCTATTCGTTTTCTTAGCTAGAGAGATGAAGTGTCCAATAGTCCTTACGTGTACTAATACATGACTCAAGTGTACTCATACATCGAACTGATGACCAGTTTATAGACCAAACACCATGTTAGAACAAACTTTGGCTGTTTTTTTTCGTTCCGAGTGTCAAGCGACACTCTGACCTACTTATTTGAGACTCACCTGCTAACTTAAGGCAATTTGCAGAAGCGGGTGGAGTTTCTGCGGAGTGGGTGGAGCTTCTTACATGGAGGGCCACCAGTAGCAGCCAAGAAACGCTAAAAACTTGAGAAAGGATCGAGACTTGCTCAAGTGGGCTTGGCTAAAGGGGTAGGGCTCAGTATGTCATTGCACAAATAGATATGAAAACATTCGTTTTGAAAAGAGTGGATGTGAAGAGAACGGCATCGGAAAAGTTGTAAAAATTTTCGATTTCTAACAAATTTGTGAAAAGTTAGGTGGTGTGGCCCATATGTCGATGTGTAGTTATTTTCATTTAGTGTAACTGCGAAATAGCAAGTGCTAAAAAAAGTCTGAGAAGCAGAAGTTACACGACAAAATAAAACGCTCATGAGGTGGGGAGTGCAGAAGTGTCTAGTGTGGCTTGTTCAAGCAAGTGTTGATTTTAGTTCTGAAAATCGTGAATTTGAATTGGAAATAGTGTATATTATAATTACTCATTTATTTATTTTCTTGCATCCAAAAGAATAATGTACATCTGGTAATTGTCTATTTTTCTGCGCTCAGAAGACGGGCTACCAAGGGCACATCATTGGTTGGGGATTTTCGTCATGTTCTGCGACCCCTCCCCTTTTTGGGTTGGAACGGCCCTTCTAGTTCCCTCTTCTGATCGAGTTGTCGAGCGGGGAAGAGGGAGGGCTATAAAGTACACATGAAACAGGAAAAGCCGCGAAACGTCATCAACCCCAGCAACCCCTCTCAGAATGGAGATGCGACCCATTCCCCTTTACAACGTCTCTGAAACAACAAAGATCAACCATCAAAAAAATTTTCTCAACCCAAATAGACCCCCTGCTGGAGAATCCCCAACAACGTGCCTTGAGCGCTGCAGTCTGTTGACTATAGCTGCACTTCAGAAACTGTCGTAAAATCAGGTATTGAAGGTGATCAACTTGAAAAAAGTTTCATGATTCAGTTCCACGTTTCCGCTCCAGCAATTTTGCTTTTTGAAGCGTAATTTCATTCGTAATCATTGTTAAGGTGACTCATGGAGTATCCCATGCCGCGAAGCTCTATCCAAGCTCTTACATTGTGCAAGTGCTTGTAGGAACTGCAAAGGGTGCTGGATCGGGAATTTTGAGAACGGTCGAGCAGGTCAGTTGTTTTACTCGCATGCATTTACTGTATCATATGTGAAATTCCACTCCAGCTGGTACGTGGTATTTGGCTGTCGAATCATAACGAAGCGCTTCGTCCATCATTTGCGACGAAGGCTTGCTTTCTTGCTTCGGTCATATTTGCTTTGAAAGAACAGCGTATATATTACGGCACCTCATGATCTGGTCTACTTGGTACGTTTTCCCAGTATAATCAGATATAGACCACCCCCTCCCCCCGTATTACATTTTGAACTTGACCTCGTTTTCTTTTGATTCAAACTTCATTTTCAGTGGAACTATTTCGAAAAGTTCTATGTATGTTCAGGGTGTGGTCGGCTTCCTAGTGTATTTCAAGCTTTCTGCAATCCTTCTTCATGTTACGGATCCTTTCGCACCCATTGAAAATTTGTTCTGTGCAGTATTCATGGGAGGCATCTGGGATGCGCTGTCAAGGTACTATTTTCAGTTTTTTTTGTGTGTGTGTTGTAATAGATCAGGTGTGAGGAGTAGAAGTGAATGTGGGGTGATGTACTTTTACTTCGTGCAGCGGACTTAATTATCCGTCGTAACTTGGCGGTTTAGGATTTCTTACGCTAGAAGCGCCAATTATTTTTGTGAACACCCGCGGGTTTCATGGATTTGAATCCATGGGTGTTCACAGAGTGATATTGAAAGCTTTCTTAGACCGTGATATGACGACATATCGGGCAGTTTGTGGAATAGGAATATGTCGAATGAACATCGTGGTGTTCATTGGAATTTGGTGTTCATTAGAATCAAGTCATTTCCAAGGTGGTCGACTCCAGACTGCGGCACAGCGGGTAAATTACAGGGGCATGACACCCTCCTCATTGTAAACGGTTGAAGACTAATACAGCAACTCATACGTCCTGATATCGGTTGCTCGAAACAGAGAGATAATCATGACACTTTTATCCCTAATCCTGACGGAGACTGAATGAAAAAGTAGGTGTATAGAGCGGCATATAGGGTCAGCTGGGTGTAGTTCAGCCTATCTGAGCCGCGGCGAAATAGGCACTGCAAGTGGTGTAAATGCGCGTGTAAGTCTGAATGTAGTTCGCATTGGGACTCAACTGGTTAAGGGTTGCACTGTCAAGGTGTTTCATAAGTTAGTAATAGGGAATACTGTGCTGATTTGCGCGCGATGTCGCGATGTCTCCAATGTTCTGAACTACACACGGATCCGGGTATGGGGCTTACTTTCGAGTTGCGGCACCGCGCGCCCTGGCAGTGTACTCCTTCGTTACTTGACTGGACAGAGAGGATAGTCGACTTGAGAGACACAGAAAGAATCGAGAGTCAACGTGCCGCAGCACTGCTGTCGGGAGTAACGCTTCACACTCCACTCCCCGGTAAAGCCGATGGATGAGACCACGCCTAAATCTGAAAATGCTTCTTACAAATCATCAAAAATGTGACGACTTTAGTTGTGGTCTTTTACCGCATACAGGGGGGGGGCAAAAAAAGTCATTCCGGCCGAGTCACATATGAGCGAAGTTTTCGCAGCCCAGACAGAGGAAGTGGATATGAGTACCAGGGCGGAAGATACCCAAGATCTTCCTCTATAAGCAGGAGCCGGCTGCCGCCATTCACCTTCATGTACACCAAAATATGAAGTCATCTCCAGTCGCGGCCTGAGTGGAGAACGCCTTTGGAATTCACGTGGCCTCCAAACAGCTGCGGAACTTCTTGAATGGAATCACCCATGGATAGCTACCTGGAGACCAGTACTCTTGATCTGCAAGACCTCAAACATCGAGCAGCTCCGGCAACGTCGCTACGGTCCAGGACATCATCTTCACCCCATTCACCAAGGCGCGGGTTGATGGTGTGGACCGGCCGTACCTGGAATGGATGAACCGATATTTTCTTCGTGGGCCCCAGACTGAGGGTGTGCGCTGGTGGCTACATCGAGCAACTCGAGGAGAATATCCCATCTTGCATGGCCCGTCGCCGCTATCTTCTGGGAAACTTATGTTACTGCCTACAGGACTTGGGGTGACAAACATTAACTCGAAGCGGCGTGTATGAAAAAACCTTTCCGCCTACTTAATGGGAAGAACGTTGGTAGTACCTGGAAATCGTCACTGGGCCGGCGCGAGTGGATTCAAGCGGGTCGGGTCCCGCGTCACTGAACTAAACCCCCTCAATTACTCGGTCGGGCGGAGCTCAACAGGGTGGTCTACAGTGGCGGAGAAATCAACGATCTCGCTCAACTCCGGTACCCACTCACTTTCGCGCGGCCGAATCTCTCGATGGCGCTCCTCCAGAAGGCTGTGGCGGAGTATCATTATAGTATTTAATGTGCTCTTTAATATGGTAGTAAAAATGTCCGATAAAAATTTAATAAAGTGTAACTTATAGCGCCTTGAAAGTCATGGAGGCAAAATGACTTTTTTTTGCCCCCCCCCCTGTATATCCCGAACTTTCAGTTCCTAAAGACTTGAGTTGGTTACTGTTGGTTCGGTGGATCCAGTTTCTAGGCGCGCAGTCGCCGAATCTCGGATCAGCTGCTGTCCAGTCCAAAATAGCAATCCAAAATTCCATCCATGCGCAATAGCAATCCAAAATTACATCCATGCGCAATCGATTTGAGACAAACTGTACCACATATTGTGGGAGGCAAATGGGTCCACAACTTCCCTAGCGTGCCACTTTCTTCTATCCAAGGTGCACTGGAATGGGTCCGAAGTGGTGCCTGGATGTCGTCTCCGTACTGCGCCCGCTCTATTCTCTAGGTGCAGCACTCGCTGCTACGGAGGCCACGCACTGAAACACGTATTCAATGACAGAGAACAGTCAGAAGTGAGAGGATGCAGAAAACCAGCTCGTTCGGCTATGGTTACGCGTGTGGAGGCGACGGCAGCGCGGGCGGATTATGGAGAAGGCATCCGGGTATCAATACCCTCCAGCCTGTCCCTGTACACTGTTGAGCGGAAAACTGCTTTGCCACTGCAGCTACGGACCGATAAACCGCACACGAGCGGAATCTAGGGAAGTGAATGTGCAGTTTTTTTGAATGGACAATCTGGGAGGACAAAAACGTTAACTTGTACAGCGACGGGCGACCTGCTAGCATCTGCATAGCCCAAATGGCATCCATAATGTCACCGGGACTCCGAGTGAAGTTGATTGCTTGGCACGTCGTAAAGAGGTAATGACCATCGGCGCCGAATGTTCTGAAATCACTAAGTTTATCGTTTTTGAGAAGGTAATGCTCAGAAAAGTTATTTAATTGGTATAGCTCCCGAAACTCCATGTTGAATGGGAGAGCAAAGATCAGTCGTAGTTAGTAGAAGTAAGTGACAGATAGGAGGATAGTGAGAATGGTTGAGACGGAGTCAGCTGCCACTACCAGTTTTTATTGCACTTTTTACTTGCAGAGCGCTGGCTGCAGCTCGTGAACGACGTGCAGCTGGACATGTCACTGAGAACGGAACGATCTCGAGTGGCGAGAAGAAGGATCAATAATTCTGGCGTTGGAAATCCTGGCATTTGGCTTCATATAATTCATATGTAGAAGTGTTGTTGGCAAAGCAAATATAGAACGAGAGCTTTACACGTTTTACTTCTTGGAAATGCCGACCCTCCTGCTCCGGTCACCGGTGAACTGCCAATGTTGACGCTCCAGATTAAAGCCATTGATGATTGCTCAAAATTGCAATATGTTGATAGTTTCTAATGACAATTGCCACGAGTATTTATTATGTAGTATCTATAGTTGTTGCGATAGTTTCCCTGTAGTCACTTTATAACTGACAGAGTGACATAATCTGATCTTTACGCTTTAGCTCTCATGTGTATTGCATCTGATTGAGCATCTAAGAGTTGTCTTATTATGATGAAAAGTAAAGTTTCGAGCTTGGAGTTGCTTTGATTGCATGGTGTGAATGTTGCACTGCACGACTACTTTAGCAAGAATGTGAACCAAGTGGTACTAACTTAACTTTTTTGTTTGTCAGAGAGTGCCGCATATATGTTCCATATTCCCATGTAATATCAAAAATCAAGAAATGGTAAGCTGTGAGCAACCTAAGCGAATGGGAAAGTCATCAGCGGCTAGACTTGATCAAATCCAGGTATGTATTGACCTACCTGTTGTTAATAATCCAGGACTAACAAGGGAATGGTTTCAACTTCTCCATGGAACTTTGAATGGAGACCTAGATACATCGATAGAGTCTCGAATGCTGATTACGAATATGCAGATTAAAAGTGCTACGGGGACCTCCCAGGCGAGTACTGGGCGATAAAAGTTTGCGAAAACTCAGTTTTGACTAGTAAGCGCTGCTCGATCACTGGGCTGTGGCACCGTGGCCTCTAGTGGTAACGGTCTCGCTTCAATACCAGTTCTCGTGGGTTGCATCCCGTTGGCGCGAAAATTTTTACTTCGCCTCCTGTGAGAGCTTTTACTCCAACTTCCCAATCTTCCGAGTTTACGGTTCAGCAGAGCAAGCAGATCAAGTATATGACGTACTCGATCGAGTATGCATCTGGTGACTATCTGCCCTATCTGAATTAGTACCCATCCGACAATTCAAAGTTTTGGCCAGAAACTAGTTCCTGGGAGATTTTGACCCCTGAACACGAATATTACATCCGTTTGACGAAAGATAGTGATCAATCCAGACTCGATCGACTGCGTCACATACTTGATCTGCTTGATCTGCTTGCTACGCATGCTTTCCAAGGAATTTATCGTGCCAACTGCCTTTAAAAGGTCTATCAAGAATTTATATAGATGTCCTCTCTCCATTTTGAAAATGCAGCTCGAAATGCGGCTTTTCAAACCCTTGAACTTTCACAGGCTTGACGAATTTACGTTGGATCTTAATCAGTAAGAAAGTGTGCGGCTTCAGCGCCGTGTACTAACAGTGCCTTTTAAACAGGCATTTTTCGGCAAGAAAAGTTTCAAAAATATATACAACGTGGCACAGTGCTAGCGGAGATAAACCAAGTTCAGGGACCTTTTCATGTTTCTCTGATGAGAATGCTAAGGGAAACGGGATGATTCTTACTTCCTTACACGTTTGGTAACATTAAACCGCGTTTGCAGGTCAGGGTTCGACCTATTCATCGTCTTCGAAGGCCTAGAAGGGATTTAAAGTTTTGTGGTTGTAATCTAACTGGCCGAGCCTTATAATGCTAGAACAGCTGCCTTGCTTCTTAGTTCTAAAAAGCGATCGACTCTCTAGCCACCTTCGTGTCCTCTCGCTATTCCTGCAGAAATGTTTTTTATGAGTCACAAAGAAGCTGTCGCCGCCGGTGTCTGCTCGTCTTACAGCGGCAGTTTACGGGATTGTTCACTGCTTAGCTTCCCGATCAAAAACGAATAAGGAATTGCAGAACGCTGGTACATTCTCAGTACATTTCGAGTCCGCACACTGTCTCCTATGCAGATCGAGAACAGCTCTTTTCCAGCGTAGTCTTTGACTTGAATAAATTTCAACAACAGTTTCCCATAAAGTCTCCGAATGAAGAACTAACCAGAATTAGACCACTTTCTTCACCGAAAGAGCTGCTTTCTACTTCTTTTGTCAACACGTTTAGGTAATTGAAGTTTGCCGAACAAATCTTGACGCAATCTGGCCATATCTTCTGGTGTCCCTCAAACAATCTGATTTCATAGCATTAGATTTAGTAAGTTCTGGTTGCCTTTTCTTATGAGCGAAGAAGCTATAGCAACAAATCTGGCTATAATCTGGCTATTAAATAGGAGTTATCCGGGCTGGGATCCCGACAAGCAAGCCATGCTAAGAATGTTGCTGATCGGTATGCAGCATTATGTGAAGCTGCTAAAACAAGGTTAGCCGTGAAAACCCTTCAGTTTTCATATAGCCATAAGGAGCGGCGACAACCTCGCGGCAAGGAGTTGTTATTTTCAGGAGTATTCTCTCTCTTGGATTAGCTTTTTTCAAGAAAACAGGACAAAGTGAATCAAAAAGACGATTAAAATTTTCTTGTCAAGTAAGTTGAATTGCAGTAACTTGCCATGCAAGAAACGTTCTAGTATCTCAACAGCATCCGAAGAAGTGTAGGTAATCTTACTAACTGAGCTTAGGACAGGTGGCAGGGCATAAAAATGACTTCAGCAGAAGCAGTCGCTCCTGAGTTCCATTGTGAATACCGCCTTGAAAGCTGATCTTACTCAATTTGAAAGAAATTTTTTTTCGAAGGATTATTAATTTGCTTCCAGGTTTTCAATATTCTCACACTGTGTGCCGAACCATTCACTGTTGAACCAGAAGCACTCGAATTCCTTGGAAATCATGCGTTTGACTTTAATCGATTAATTGACACAGGAGTTCGATATTATCCAAGTACAGTTTCGAAGGTGAGTGCGAGACATTGTCAGAACCTTTTGTTGAGAGTGTGGTGACTGTTTTCCGCCAATTAATGTCGCTTGCGCTTTTCAACAACTGCTGGAAAACTGGCTGGCGCCGTGCCAAATCCAGCTCCCCTAACGTGCCTCAGAATCGGCAAGGAACAACAATATACATTATACATACAACCACGATCACACCGCGATCATTTTTATGGGCACCCTGTCTTTAATTTTAGCCGATCTTGCCTCCAAGAAAACATCTCATCATGCGGTGCTATCCGGTAGTGCATGTCTCATAGTTCTTGCTCCTTCGATTACACACAACAGGTCTTCAAGTAACAATGACAATAAGTTCGCGCGCCAAGAGTTTGACCTAAATCGTTCTCCTACCCAGTGAGACAGTGCCACCCCTCAAAACCTCGTGAGACAGTGACATCTAAATAGAACGGTACAGGTGGTAGCAGTGTCGAAATGCTCCTAAGAACCTTCCTGTGGTGCAGAAAATCTAGAAATTCTACTTGGCTTACAGACTTATTTGAAGACCCACTACGGCACCTCACCCCGAAGATCGGATAGCTGTTCCGGTACTTCATTTGAGCATGACGGCGCGGCGTTTCTGGTGGCATGTTGCTATTTTGGGACAAATCTAATGGTCTTTGTCTAGCACAAGAACAGGGTCACAGTTGTCCCATATGGAAATGTTCTGCGAAAAACGAGTTCGCCGCCATGTTAAAATTAAGCACACGACCATCCTCTTCCCCAGGGTATGGGATACACATGCGCTGCTCTATCCTCACCACCTTTCCATCGCTTTGTGGCGTGGTGACTTTCATGACTGACTACTATTTGCTGTGATAAATGGTACCAGTTTTGTAGCCAAGCAAACACATGGCCATGGAATCTACACCGCCGTTATCGCCTTAGAACTAGCTAGCTCGATGGAGGCACCATCGGAAACCGTAAAGCGTCAATGATTAATCCTTATTGGGCATTAGCGTGTTTTTCAGCTACCTGACCTCGGTAAGAGGATAGGATTGAGTGGGCGCAATTCGGCGATGGAGTAGGGGGCATTTTGTACTTTTGCCTCTTCCCATCGACGTGTCGAGATCGAGAGAGCCTTATGGGAGTTGACAGGTTTTATCATGGTGGCTGGACGTGCTTTTTCCAGCTACGAACGAGTTTTTAGGTTTCACCACAGTGAGATTTGCAAACCGGAACTAGTGAAGCTGTGAAATTGCAAAATGCTCCCCCCTCTCCATCGCCGTACTGCGCCATTGAGGGGGTCGAGCAAGATTCGACATACAAAAATTTTAAATGGTAAGCGGTGATTCCTGCCATTGCCATCGCGGTTGATTGACATTGTTAATTCGTCTGCTGTACCGAGTGAAACGAATCTGGAATCTGTGCTGTGGAGTGTATTCCTTTTCCTTTTCGCTATGTTGCTTTTCTTTGCTTCTAATTGCTTCCTGTACATATTTAAGGATAATCTGGATAATCTTCAAGCTAGTCAAAGATCATAACGCATGCGCCTTTGATTGATATCTTCTCAGGATGTGCCACGCATGGCACTCACCCTTCCAATTGTAGTGGCTTTCGAGCGATCCGGCCTACACAGTAATTTATGGGTGCCAAGCGGTGTACTACCTTTTCTTCTCAAAACAATTTCGCACCATTTAGTAGGCATCGAAAGGCCTTGGTTGCCTCGGGCGAAAGTCGAATCAACCTTATCTGTCTGTCTGTCTACCGTGCGCGTGGTCACTGGCGCCTCCGCTTTGTCTGAGCTACCATGATTGAAATTTTTATAGCCTTTCAAGCACCGACGGTGGGCCCGATGACCGGGGAGTCCCCCGGCGGGGACAGGCGGTTGCTGCCAACGTCGTTCGTGGAAGAGCTGCGTGAGGGCATTTGGCCAGACTCCGTCCGGCCTTTCACCATAGTTGTTGTCAGCAGATGCCCCTGGCCATCGTGCTCACAACCTTTTAATAAGTAGGCCGCATCAGAGCTGTTAATGAGTAAACACTGTGAAAAAAAAACGTTTTCAGGCGTGTCCTCTCAGATCTCTCATGATGCAGTTGTTATCTCGCGGAGCCCCAGTGTTCCTTTCATAACGGTTTGGTGGATATAGTCTTTCTCTATCATCATTTCTACTCTCCATTACCAGAAAGGTAACACATTACCGTTTTTGATTCTCCTATATTTACTATAATTTTTCCAGAATTATAACTCTTCTAAACAATTACAATTTAGTTATGGAGAGTTCTGTAATGCTCTTGCTGATCTCTTTCCTCCAGAATCACCTATTTGCGATACAAAGTACTTGGCTGAGTATCAGACACGGATGACGGGGTCTTTCCTTGAATATGTCTTCCGAAAATGGTAAGTGAGCACACGTCGCATAGTGGTGCATTTCTTAGGCACTACCGAGACCCAACCAGGTTTTGATCTGGCAGTTCAACGACAGTGTCCGCAAGCTCTATGGGAAGAACAGATTGTAATTCTCAGTACCACTTCATGAAAGCTCTGATCTCTCTTGCAGTCATCTCTGCGTTTGATACAGGAAGTGACAGAACATGTGAGCAGATCCTAGACAGCTTTCATATTCACAACTCGAAATGATTGACTGACGGGCGCTGGCACTCAAGTACATGCATCGTTAGTGTGCAACAGATTTTTGGGGGGGGGGTGGTGTGGATTTAGCGTTTGTTGAATGAGGGAGGAGGATAAGTATTGGATTTGGAGACATTTGCCTGCGTTGGGAAAGATTTTTTCCGGTGTTGAATTTTTTCGCTTTTTTCCCTTTCGCTGTTTAGCTATTATCTTCCTGTTGATGGCACCTCTAACAAAACTACGCTGTAGTTCCGATAGTTGTGAAAAGCTCTCTGGTTGGTCCCCCCCCCCGTTCGACGGAAGATTTCGAGTGAAAAACTGGTAGGAAGCTGTGAACTTGTAGGGATGGAAGGTAGGTAAGGTAGGTACCGGGGGGAGGTCGTACTGGTACCACCGTTTGACGCATCATCACGATACTGTACCCTGGCTGCACTGGTTCTCGTTGAGCTACTGAAACTTCTAATTCACTCACCGCTTGCCTCGACTTCTCTGTAGTGTATCAGTATTCTTTAAGACCATAATAGAATTGTCAGCCTCTACAAGCTCTTGAACCCGTGGTCGAAAGATATCTAACCCCAAATGTGATGACTGACCCAAAGTTGCGGCGGTCCAAACGATTAGCTATGGAATGCTTTGAGTAGCAGTCGTTCGGCTGGAGCAATCTATTCCCCCATACATCTAGAGGAGAAACCTAGATGATCGGACGGTGATAGATTCATACCAACTTTTAGCACACTCCTGGGTGGCTGCCTGAACTTTATCGCATCCTTTACGAAATAGGTTTTCCTGAAGTTCCCAGTATGGATAGCAAATTTGTAGGATGCGTTTATTGAAACCGGTACCCAGAACTTTTTTCTTGCAAAAAATAAGGATCTGTCTTTGTTACTTTTTTTTAAAGTGAGTATAAAATGTGTTTCAGTCAAGGTGATAACGTACGCGAATCTCTAGAGCCGCGCTGGCACTTGAAGATCACATTTGACGACACCACCTCGATGATGGCGCCATACGAGAAGCGTGCGAAACTGTAGGACTGTCGCCTTCCAACAGACTTTCCTGATCATCCTTTGCCCTACGATTTAGCGGAGAAAGTTTGTGAGCAATTTTCGGTACGTGATACCTGAAGAGAGTAGTTCTTTGTTACGATCTCACTCCGTCGTTACTACTAACCATTTCAGAACCATGGATTCTGTCGGAAACAACGTCAAGGCCATTGCCCTTTGCTTCATGATGTTGATTTTGCAATAGATTTAGAACAAATACGTCAAGAACGAAATAGGAAGAAGCGTAAGAGGAGGTGATTCTTTGGAATAAAAATAAATACTAAAGAAATATGAAAATAGCGAGCGTTGAGCACCACGTCAAGGCTCCAGAATTGTTCAGCTAACCATGAGTTCCACAGCCATTTGTGAAATTGGTGCAATTCTATCGAAATTGTTAACGTTTAGAAATATAATTAGCTGATTCGAAGGTGAATGTGGTGAACTGGAGCTACATACTAGAGCGCTCGCTTGTCGCGCTCGACTTGGTACCAGACGTTATCTGGCGGGGCAGAATTACAGT